>WSXT02156198.1:0-10162 GCA_011762715.2 Neuroterus valhalla | reverse complement strand
ATTGACTTTCGCGGATTTGATGAAATCTCCACGTTTTGAGACCCCCTGAGTCAGAAAAAATGGTTTTTACGAAGGTTGCTGACTGTCTGTCTGTAGTCTGTGTACTCGATAACTCTCGAAAGAATGTTCGGATTGGATTGCCCTTTGGCACACATTTCGAGGGACCTAAAAGACAGGTCGAGTTCGTTAACCAGCTATTTTGGATGAGAAAAGGAAGAGGGGGAACATTTTGAGAATTTTTTTCAACTTTTTTTTCCAAGACTTAAAAATTGTTGGCACGGTTTCTTGTAGCAGGTAAAGAGTAAGGCAATTTATCCTGATGATTTTTTTTGATAAAAACAAAATTGTCAGAGTTGTGGCATTTTCAAAATTCAAAAATCTAAATAGAAAATGTAAATTTTCAGCCAAATAATGCAAGATTGAAAAGAAAGTCCGAGAGAAAAAATGTTTCTTCTCGGGAGCCCTACAAGATCGCGAATGCAACTTTTTGAATGGTTTTATGTATCAAAATCGCTTTTCGAAAAATCAAAAATGCATGTTTCCGTTCAAACTATGCAAGGTGCGAGAAAGTGTTAAAATACAGAATTATTTATTTTAAAAAGCCCTATAAATCTTATGCATACCATTTTTTCATAATTTGCATAGTTTTTGTTTAAATCGAGAAAAATGTTATAAAAAATGAAAAGTTCCATTTTAGAGCAAAACTATGCGAGATATGAAAAAAATGAAAGAAACAAAAATTGTTTACCTTAAAAAGTCTTATACAAATTCATTGTTGATTATTTTTCGATAGGACAAGTAGTTTTAGTTTTTATCGTGATAACACTTTTACAAAAATAAAAAATTCCATCTTCAACCCAAACAATAAGAGACAGTAAGAGATCATTCATAGAAAAATTGTTCATCTTAAAAAGTTTTACAAGTTTTACATGAAATTTTTCCCAATACGGCTTTTTTTTCAATCGTGACAACGATTTTTAAACAATGAAAAATTCAATTTGCTAGCCAAAATATGCGAGATGTGAATATCAGTGGTGAGTATTGTAATGAGAATGTGTTCCTTAAGGCCAGTAGAGCCTTAAGTAAACTTGATATAAAAAAAATTGTATCAAAAATGAAAAAAAAATTAAATAATCTTCATAGAAGTGGAGGTTTTCAGGAGCTTTGCAATGTTTGCAATTCTTTGTTTGCATCACACTGTAAACTAAATCAAACACGTATGAAGCCGAACGCGAAGCGCGAGATCCGAATGACGCGCGCCCTGGGCGCGCTGAAACTTGCGAGCTGCGCGCGCAGCTCGGCATGAGAATGTGCCCGCGCAGCGGGCAGATTTTCTTTCATTTTTTCTTTTTTGAATACGATGCGCCGGAAACCTATTAATTTTACACTTTCGTTGCGTACGAAGGGCTTTTCGATTTTCCATTTCTCGCCAAATTGGCAGTTTTTTATGATTTTTTCCGTCTATGTTTTGATCCTAACGATGGCGCTATAGTCGAGCGGGAAGTTTATGAATATTCCTACTACTGATAGCATAAGTTGGATACATACCTTGATTGAGAAAATATTAACCAATATTAACCTTGAAAGTGATGACGATCTTTTTCGTGAGTATAGCTTTGCACTAGGTGTCCAAAATGATATTCTACAGGAAGTTTCCTACAAATCCTTATCCAAAGTGACCAATATTTTTTTAAATTCAATTAAAAAAAATATAAATGACATTAAAAATTAAAAGTATTCATAAATAATTCGAAAAATAAAAAAATATCTGCCAATAAAATAAACACGTCCCGATGGATCAATATTTATATAATTATCTATGATTTATATTCATAAATAAATCAAAAAAATTTATAATCTTATAACAATACAAATTATATAACAATTTAATAAAAATATCACTGATCGATATAGCTTTGAGATAATAATGAAAAAAGAAGTGGAATCCTGCCAAAAAACATTGAAAACGTTAGAAAATAGCTAGTTCGTCGTTTTTTATTTTTAACGAAAAAAATTCAGACTGTCCGTATTTCCAGCTCTGCATACACGGCCGGGCTAAACGTACGGGCAGCGGACAGTTGGTACTTTTACGTCATAATTGTACCAAGGACCTACTTACGGACCTGGGAAAAGGGGAGAGGGTGTTAAAGAGGGGTAGGGGCCGTGGATTGTGTCCGGACTTATAGACACTTTCAATTTCAAAACTAAGAACATCCAAAAAAACATTTAAAATGCTAAAAACAGCTAATTCATCGTTTTTTATCTTTGACGAAAAAATTCAGACCGTAAGTGTAGTGAGAAACCCGTAATACTTTCTATGCCAAATCCACCATCTCGTTAACATATCCACATATGAGGGTTCTGAAATAAACTCGACCTAACTCTCAAGATAATTGCTTAGTTATTCAAACACTCATGTTAGAAAATGTATGGTTAAAATATCGTTAAGCTATTGTTTGAATAACTAAGAAACTATCTTGAGAGTTAGGTCGAGTTTATTTCAGAACTCTCATATGTGGATATATTAACGAGAAGGTGGATTTGGCATAGAAAGTATTACGGGTTCCTCACTACACTTACGGTCTGAATTTTTTCGTCAAAGATAAAAAACGATAAATTAGCTGTTTTTAGCATTTTAAATGTTTTTAGTTTTAAAATTGAAAGTGTCTATAAGTCCGGACACAATCCACGGCCCCTACTCCTCTCCAACACCCTCTCCCCTTTTCCCAGTTCCGTAAGTAGGTCCTTGGTACAATTATGACATAAAAGTACCAACTGTCCGCTGCCCGTACGTTTAGACCGGCCGTGTATGTAGAGCTGGAAATACAGACAGTCCGGATAATATCCTTGGTCCAATTATTTCGTGTCTCCGTCCGGTTGTTTAATTTCTACCCTTTTTCGTTTGAAATTTGAATATTTTTGGTTAAAATATCAACTACTGTTTTTTTTTTCGAATAAATTTTTTATTGAAAATTCAATAATTCGGTTCAGACTTGAAGTCCCTGGATAAAAGTGGAATTTTTTTTGAAGATTTATAATTTTAGTTCAAGATTCAATCATTCGTTTAAAATTTTGACTATTTGGTTGGAAACTGAAACTAAATAGTTGGATTTTCTTATTTCTATTCGAAATTAAACATTTTATATTATTTTTTTCATAGCATTGGAGACTCGAGACTTGCTCCTAAATGCAAATTATCTAAACTGGCAATGGGAGCTGATACTTGCTTGTGGTAAATTAACCATTTAATATTCGATTAACTCGCACAATGATTTGATATTTTCAATTTTGTGGACTTTTATTATTCGATCAAAATGTAGAAAATTACCCTAACGTTTTATGTAGTCATCAAATATTTTTAACAGATTTTCATTTTAGAGTAATTTATTATGATGTTACAAAATTCTATATCATAAGTGTCAAGTGAAAAATTTTCTCAGGGTGTTGTTTTTATATTTGTTTCACAATTTCTAGCTGTATTTTTACACGAAAAGAGTTGGAAGATGCAACCATAAAGGGATTCAATAGTTTATCTCTTAATGAGGTACGTTAAAATACAAAATAAAAATATCTTTCTTATTTTTACAGCTTTCATACCTATAGGATATTCAACTTTACAAATTTAAATCATGAAATACTTGCAAATGTTTGTCTAATCATTAATCTAGTTCATTTTTTTAAACTCACGGATCCATTTTAAGGTTGTACTGGAGCGAGGTTTAGTGTTTTCATTGTGGTATAACTGTGCACTATCATTTAGCAAAATTGCATTTCAAATCCGCTGCCAACATCACGCGATGAAAATTGAACGCAACAAGCGAGCGACGTGAAAGAGGTTGCCATCGTTCTTGAGTACGTCGTTCACGTCGATCTTATCACTAAGAATAATTTTTTCAGAATAAAAAAGAGAAAAATTCACGCGCTGCTATAAGAGCCCATGTATTTCTACTCAACTTTGAAAGCTTATATCTCGACACCCAGCGACAAGATTTTCTTCAAATTTGATAATGTGGCGTAAGGTACCATAAACTTTATGCACATAAATTTTTATCGAATTCTGATCACTCGGCTCTCGCTCCAGTACAACCTTAAAATCCAAACTCTCTCATTCGAAAACAAACAATTTAACGATGCAAAATAAGGAATTCGATTCCAAACCTCAACAAAAGGTATGTTTAAATACAGGGGTGTCCAACGCAAGGCTGGCGTGCTTCTCCTTTCTTCCCCTTTTCCGAGTGCTTCTTCGAGAATTCTCTTCTCGTTTCCCCTTTCCACATCGCGCTCACCGCATGAACGCATTCAATGTGGTAAAAGAGAGGATTGACGAGTGACAGTCATTTACACCGTTGCTCACGCGTTGGACACCCCTGTTTAAATATTAAGGAAATCAGAGCCATTTGTATAGAATCTATAAAATTGAATATACTTTCTAGCCAATTATTGTTGCAACAAATGTAGATAAACCAAGTGATAAACCATTCCGAAATTCGGAATCTCGAAAGTCTTCTTCAAATTCAGAAAGTTCGAGTTCAAGTGCGAGAACGGCTGTTTTGGTATCTGATTCAGAAGATGAATCCTTATCAGATTCTGAATCACCACATCACAAAATGCAGGTCGTAAACTCTGAATCATTGGTCACAAAATTCAAAGAAGAGACTTCAAGACGTAAACCTGTTTCTGAAGTTCGTTCAAAATTTTATTCGATTAATTCAAAATCCTCACCAGAGGTATGTTTTCTAAATCCAATATTTCTAACTTTTGTTATGGTTAATGGAGAAATATGGGATATTTTATAGAAGTTTCTTATGAATTGATAATAATTTACAAGGAAAATTATGCTTAGGTATGTTAAAAAAATGTAGTTGAATTATCTCTCGAGAAAATTATTTAAATTAAATATTTTCTTCAGCCAGTCCTTCTTGCAACAAAAGTTGAAAAATCGAAAACCAGAATCTCGAAATTTCGAACGATTTCCACAAATTTGGAAAGGTCGAGTTCAAATGCTGGAATAGCTGTTTTAGATTCTGAAACATCACATCACGAAAATAATGCCGTACAGTCCGAATCATCGGTCTCAGAATCTCAAAACAAGAGTTTAACATGTGAGGTATGTTTTTAAAATCAATTATTCATAATTCTCATGTTTGTAAAATTATAAATATGCAAAATTATATTCATGTATGTTTGAATGTAACAAATCAATTGCATTTTTGGGAAGTACAAAAAATAAAATATTATTTTCAGCCAGTTCGTGTTGCAACAAATGTGAAAGAATTGAAAACCAGAATCTATAAATCTCGAACATCTTCCACCAGATCAGAAAGATTGAGTTCAAATACTGAAACATCTTGTATTTTAACAGAGTCATCAGATTCAGAATATATCCCCACTCCAGAGTCTGAAACACCACATCTCGTAATTCACGCCATAAAATCTGAGTCATCGGTCTCAAAATCTAAGAAACAGAGTTCGGAATGTGAACCTGTTTCTGAACTTCCTTCAAAATCTAAATCAGTCAATTTGAAAGCCTTACCAGAGGTATGTTCTCAAAATCACATATTAATAAATTTCATGATCAAATTAGAAATATCAAGTTTTTTCGTTTTTTTCTTGTAATTTTCTTTTCAGTCTATTGTTTCATTGAGGAGATTAGATGAACTGCATTCGGGAAGAGCAGAATGCGTATCAACATCAGAACCCCCCGTTCCAAAAGAGTCACCCGCTTCAGAATTCGAAATTTCTGAAAATAAGGATGAATCATCCGGTACTGAACTTGAAACAGAGGATTCAGATCCTGAACCTTCTTCTTCTATCTGGGTTCCGAAACGTCGATTAGGAAAACGATACCCACCGTAATACTATCATTTAAATTGCTTTGATATGCTTTCTAAACGTAAAATTACGGGGCTCGGAATCATACCACCTTTGATACTTTTTTACACTTTTTTCAAGTGATGCTTTAAAAATATTTTCAAACTTCTGCTCTGATTGGCTGAAATAATATGTCTACCCTCTTGAGTACAAAAACATATGCAGGAAAATAGTCCTAAATGATGATATCTAGAAAATTTTGTATTAAATGTTTTGGATTCTTCTTTTCTGCCTTTCCTTAGCTTCGAATTGTACGAAATTTTCGACTTTTTGAATTTATTCTTCCGAACTTACTATTTGAATTTGTAACACCTATTGGTTTGAGATTTTGAAAAATGCTTGTAAACTATAAACTTCTTTTTTTTGAAAACAATGAAAGTTGATGAGTTCAAAATGTTCCAAAGAAATATTTTACACGTGAATCACTACTACAGTTGAGGAATGATTCAGATATTGTTCCCCGTAAAATCGAATTAGCTAATTTATTAGTTGATAATGTACGAATCCTTAGGATATAAAAACAATTCCGAATTGAATTAATCGTATTTGGAAGGGAGTTATTAATTTTAGTGGAATAACTAGAGTAGAAATAATTTTGGAAGATCTGCAAATATTGCCAATTCAGAGTTCAATTTGTTTCTTTCGATTCGATCATTCTTTATCAATCATGATATATTATCTTCTCCAAAAAGTCTACATTTTCCTCTAAAGGAACTGCCAAAGCAAGGTTCAAATTTTTTTGAAATTGCCTTTGTAGAACAGCACTTCCATAAATCAAATTTAGGCTTTGCACAATGAAGTCTTCTATAAATTCAAAGTACCTTCATCACTGTTCAAATATAATTTGCGAATTGACAGGATTTTATGCTATAAAGAAGAAAATTCAAGGTACTTCATATTGCTTATTATTTTATTCATTTTTCTATACGTTTAGCGTTGAGTCTACTTTTCTTCGCTAACAAAACAAAAATACTACAAATTTGAGTTTCTAAAGTGAAACTTTCATTCCTTATTCTACAGAAAGAAACTTTTCACCATCTCATATGACCCGTGTCACTGAAGCGATTTATTTTATGAAGCTTCTTAATCGATCCGAGGCCTACGTGATTTTTATCATAAGTTGATTGCTTAAAATGTTCACGCTCCCATTTTTCAAAATTGTTGTGGCTATGGACAGAATTTGTGGTATCTTAAGTGATTCCGAGCCCGCAAATTATTCTTTGATCAACTTTTTAGCAAATAATCTGTGTATTTTGAAATTTATAGTGGATCAAGCGAACCAACTGAAAAATTAATTCAGTGGGCAAAGGAAGTCACAAAAACAAGAGAAAAGGATGAGGAGGGATTTCCAAAAGCAGATGGTAAATTTTATCAGACATGGGAAAGACAAACAATGGTGGATTTTCTTATTAAAGCAAAAAAAATTGATGTTGCCAGAGGACCTAATGCATGGCTGCTTGCCTGCAATTTGAAGGTAATAATTATTTCGGAAACTAAAACTTTACTTCTGTGAACAGAGTAGAAGTAATGTTAATTTAAGTCAACTTTTTTTGAAGATCTTCCCAAAGAGCAGGTCATACGGTTCTTTGCTCGCTGAATTCCGCACGAAAGTTTTGCCCAACATTGAAAGTTTCAACTTGCCGCCAAAGATCGAAGGACAATTTATTAAGATAAGGTGATTAAAGCATGAGCACTGGATTCATCTGAATGATTTTAACAAGTTGTCTCCAATTCATAGTTTAATCATTATAGATAATATCTGATAAATGATAATGGTGTTTATAGACCCAAATTCGAAAAAGCATCTAAAGAATTAGAAGAGTGGGCTAAGGAAGTAACTAAAAATAAAGCAAAGGATGATTTGGGTTACCCAAAAGGCCCACGTAAAACTTCTAAATGGGAAAAACAATTGATGCTTGACTTCCTGATCAAATCGCGTAGAGTTGATAAAGCCATGTCCTCTGAAACCTGGAAACTTGCGCATAGCCTAAAGGTAAATATAATCTCTTTGATTGAAAATCCCATTCTAATTCTCTCAGCAAAGCATAGTATAATGTTAATATTTTCTGAAGATTTTTCCACAGCACAGAACAAGCTTTACTTTACGTTATTACTTCCGAGAATCCCTGCTGCCTTGCATTGAAAACTCTAATTTGCCAAAAAATGTTGAAGCACAATTGCTTAAGTTGAGAAGACCGACCGTTGAAGGGTATAACCTTGAATTAAGTTAAAAAAATGCCGCACTGATTATTAATTATTATATAATTCACGTGACTAATTTCATTTCGAATTTATAAGACTGAAAGAGCCATCAGAAGAATTAAAAGCATGGGCTGAAGAATTAACGAAGAGTAAAAAGGACCGCTCAAGAGAACTCGCGCCAGAGTCTAAGACTTGGAATATGAATGTTATGGTGGAATACCTGATACGTGCCGATTTAATCGAGGAGGCCCGACTAAAGCATGCGTGGGAACTTGCTTGCAAACTGAAAGTAATAATAGTTTCGTAGATAGAAAATATATGTCACCGCATTTCCTGGACAGAGCACAAATATTATGACAAATTTTTGTTGAAGATCTTCTCAAAACCCAGGACGCCCAAGTCTCTAGCCATCACATTTCGCCAAACCATTCTTCCCAGCATTGAGGAATTTAATTTGCCATCAGAAGTTCAGGCGAAATTCGTCAAGCTACGAAAAGCCAGGAAGTTTGTTTACTCTTTTAATATAATTCTTTCATTATCATTTATTACTATTTCCAGGATTTTCAAAATTATTCTCCTAATTAGTTCCAGACTTGTGGAACCATCAGAAGAAGTGAAATCCTGGGCTCTAGAAGTAATGAGGAGTAGAAAAAAGGACGCATTTGGGTTTCCTGAAGAATCGGAAAAACAAGTCCAGACTTGGGAAAAACAAATAATGCTGGACTTTGTTATAAAAATGGATAGAATTGAGTTGGCTAGGGCACCGAACTTCTGGGACATTGCTCATGAGTTGAAAGTAGTCACAGTTTTGGACATAACAAACTAACTTCGAATTCTTCGAGTTTTGTAGTAGTAATTAATTATACGTTTCTCTTCAAGATCGTGCCGAAACACAGGACAAAATTCAGTTCAGCCAATGTATACAGACGCAGGATTCTACCAAACATTGAGAGTTATAACTTGCCACCGGAAATTGAATCTAAATTTATCAAAACAAGAACAGTTGCAGACATGAAACGAGTAACTATTATTTCTAATTAATCGTTACTAGAAATAGAGTGGTTATGTGGATGCAATGTTTCAATTTTGTTTCTAGGTGCCACAAAGAAGGCGAGTGAGACCATGAGCCTTGATATATGATTTTCGTCGTGAAATCTGATGCTTTGAAACTTATTGTTGTGTGGAAATGTGTATCCATTTTATTTTCGATGTCCACGAACTTGAAATAAAAATTGTTCATATTATTGCACTATTATGTGCATTTTTGATTTTTCAAAAATCTATTTCGATGGATAAAACCAGAACCATTGGTCAAAAATGGCTGGTTAACGAACTCGTCCTGTCTTTTCCGGCCTTGAAAAATTGTGACAGAGCACAATCCAATATGATCATTTTTTTGAAAATTATCTAGTATACAGATTGCAGACTACAGACGGACAGACACCTTCGTAAAAATCGTTTTTTCTGACTCAGGGAGTCTCAAAACTTGGAGATCTCAATAAATCAGGGAGTCATTTTTCGCATAAAAACAATACCTTCTCATTCAGAATGAGAATGTAAAAATTTAACATCGTTTGTTTGACCTGCTTATACAGTCAAGAGATCCTAAGCCCACCCAAACTGAGCTCCTTGAAAAGACCGAGAAGTGCTAGAACAAATTAGTCCATGATTAGCTTGACGGGTGAACGAGCTTCGAATTTGATCTTTTTCTTGCAATCGCAAGAGATGCAAAAGTAACAAAGTCTTTATCTATTTATTTTGACGATCACAAATATCTGAAATTTGGTCTGAAAAATTTGAACTATCTCATGCTCCTTGATTCCTATAGAGATTTTTAGATTTTTGGGTTGGAATTTTTTTTTTCCGTTGAAAAATTTACAAGTTTCAGGGCTGCCACATACCTTGAAATCCTTGAAAAGTCAGGAAAAAAGAGAATGGTCAGGGAAATCAGTGAAAAGTCAGTGAATTTTCAAAATGGTCAGGGAATTTTTCCCAAATCGCTGACAAGTCGCCGATCACGAATTGATTTCTACATTCTCATCATTTATGATTGAGAAAGTACCAGAATCGTCTGAAATTTCACATCTTG
>WSXT02156187.1:0-10162 GCA_011762715.2 Neuroterus valhalla | reverse complement strand
TAACATCAATAATGTATTATAGATGTATAATGATAATTTTTAATATTAATACTTTGAGAATATATTCATGAAAAATGGAATGTTCAGACCCAAATGCCAATATAAAAATTTCTCTTTAACAATGTCCACAAAATGTAAGATTTTCTTGAAAATAATCAACATTTTATTTTATTTTTCAAGAAATATATAAATTCTTAAACCAAAAAGACGAAATCTCAGCTAAAAAATAAAATACTAAAAGTTTTTTCTTTCTTTGGTTTTATTTATTGCACTTCTGTGCTAAAAAAAATAATTGGATAACATTTTCGCTATCACAACTTTCTTATTAATCTTTTCGCAAAAAATCAGAATGAATCCGGGATCAATAAGAATCAGTACAACTGTAGAAATTAATTTTTTAAGGAAATGATGAATCTGAAGCGAAAAAAAAAATTTTCTAACCAAGGACTACTAATTTTCTACAAAAAAAACGAATTTCTAACAAAATATTTTGATTTTAAACAAAAAAGATTAATTTACAATCAGAAAGATTGATTTTTTACTAGAATCGGTAATTTTTTCAACAAACCAAATAGTTGAATTCTCAACTTAAGAATAAATTTTGTACCAAGAACATAATTGTTCTGAAAAAGACTTTCCGAAAAATTGTTGAATATTGCTAAAAAATAATGAATTATCTAAAAAACAGTTACATTTTCTGCCCTAAAAATGACTTTTAACGAGAGAAAACGATGTTTTTCAATCAGTTAAATTCGAAAATAAGTTTATGTCAAAAACAGTTGAATTCAACTACAAAAAACGAATTCACAGAAGAATGAATATCCAACAATACAAATGAAGTTTTAACCTAGAGGATCTTCTACAAAACTGTAAGATTTTCTGGATGATAATCAAAATTTCAGAAAAAAATAATATTTTTTCAACCAAAGCTATTATCGGGAGACTTCTCACATAAGAAGAATGAACGTTCAATCAAAAATATTTTTTTGTGTCTCTATCAACTTAATTTTCAGTGGGAAAAATGGGAATAGGAGAAAGATTGTAAAGCCTGTGATAATAAAAATTGTGATGATATATATATAGACTTGGGAATAGTAATTTAAAGACTCTGTAAACTTTAAACTCACTGAAAACTCCCAAATCCTTGGGAAATAAATTTATTGAATTTTAAAACCATAATTTCAAGGAAGTAAAATTTACTCATATTTTTAGAACGAAACATTTGGCTTATTACACACAGAAATAAAAAGTATGATGATCAGAACCTTAAATTATAAAATCCTTGTAAATATTCATTTTATATAAAAGCCTCAGATATCCTCTATTCCTGAGAACTGGGGAAACCCTGTAGAAAAAAAGTTGCTTGTTTCAAAAATAGGGCATGTCTGGAAAATTCAGGAGGGATAGCCATGCGATCCTCAAGGAACATTTGTGAATAAGTGATAATGATAATAAAAATTAATATTTGATACTTTCTTGCAGCATCATCGGAAGAAACTCCAAGGACGAAGGCTGGATTTCGACTGCAAAAGGAGGCGTCAAGCGAAAGGTAAAGATTGGTGATTCAGGTTTTGGGTGAGGAAATCGATAGGCTAAATATCGAATTATTTCTAATCTGGATATCATCCGGAGGCTTCCGAATTCATATGCATCCGATGGAAATGATATGTCGGTTTGACCTACATTTCTCCTCCAAGAAAAATCCATTTTTCTTCAGACTTCAGCCCCTACCACTTTTTTTCTGGGCGTAGGAGTAAAAGCAACACACGTGATTTCCGACTAGTATTCACAATTCGTTTCGGAAGCCTCTGCTTTAAAAAACTAATTACTTGAAATTGTTAAAACTTCTTGACTTGAGAATGGTAGAAAATAAATAAAAGTAGTTGTTCTGAAAGCACGAGATGTTTTGCATGTTATTGACAGAAATTAAAAAATAAAAAAATGATTCTTAGTCTTCTTTCTAGTTACAAATTTTCAATGCATCTGTGCACAATTTTTTTCTTTTGGATCAGTATCTCTTGATGGATCGTTGATTCAGAGTGTCTATATAAAAATAGATTGACTTGCTTCTTCTTTTGTTCGCTGCATTTTGGTTCGAATATTAGCCGCAGGAAAGATGTCAACGAGTCCACATTACGGAAGCCCAGCAAGGGCAAGTCCTTCGACTCATGTGGGTACGTGGAAATCACCACGTACTTTATTTTTAGGCACTTTTATCACCTCAACATATATAAAAATAATGAATTATCCATTTCGGAGGGGTTGGTCTCTTGAGCCCCTTTTTGTTCTCATATCGACTCTTCTTGTGATTACATTTTAGAGTGGTAAAAGAAGGCTATTTTCTAAAATGGATCTCCTACTATGTTTTTATTCCCAACTGAATTACAATGAATCTCTTGACCTTTTCGAAGCTTTGCCTTTTCTTATCCGTCCACGCTTAAACTTTTATGACCCTTCATTTTGGTGACATTTAAAAAAAATCAAGCCTTGTTTAGACAACCCTATCACATATTTTGTTACCATAATCATTTTCTTCATAACACCTTTCAGAGAATTATATTGAATAAAATATGTCATTGATATGCAGGGTGGCGACTTGACCGGAAAACCGGGAAATGACCGGGAATTTCACTGACCGAGAAAAAACCGGGAAACGACCGTGAATTTTTTTGAAAAACCGGGAATCCATTTGACTCAACTAGGACCATCAAACATCCTACCGAAAAAATGAGTGAAATGACCGCTTTCTTCTTATGAATCACAAAGATATCTTATAATTTGATTCAAAGAATGTAACGTTCCTTTATTCTGATTCTCAAAATATTCAAATACATCTATAATTCATGAGAGGAAGAATTTTTTTTTTCAATATAAGAAAGGCGTTTTGCAAATTTGTTGCTTTGTGAGATTTTTTTATCTGATTCAAATTTTATAATCGAATTGATGATAGCCCAAACCTACAGAAAGGATGATTTTCTTCATTTTTTCAAAAAAATGTATTGATCACGTTTTATTTTCTTTTCCTCATTTATCTGACTTGGGACAGGGAATTTCAGAAAATAATTATAGTTTTATTTTAGGGCAGGGAGTTTCAGTGAAGAAGTATAATTTCACTGGGAACAGGGAATTTTGAACATTGAACGGGAACTCTTTAAACTAATTATAATTCGGATTTAGAAGAGAGGAATTAAGGAAAATCGTTCCTCCAATTCAAAATTTGTGACAATTAGAAAGTCCCTTTTTCTTAATTTTAAATGAAGAAAGTACTTCAAGCAGTCTTTAGAATAGAAGTAGTATTCCGAAAAGAAGATATATTTCTGAATTATGATGGAGAACTTGTTTACGTTTTCCATTGCGAATTCATCTTTTTTTAGTTTAAAAGTCAACTACTTGTTTCAAATTCAAACTATTTTGTTGAGAGTTAAATCTTTCATTCATTCATTTGAACATTGATTTTCGAATTTGAAAATTTAAATATTTCTTTGAGGAACTTAATCTTCATGGTTCAAAATTATTCTTTTTCACATGAAATACATTTGTTCAGGTTGACTATTTATAATTTTATCTAAAATTTCATCAGTTAGATTGAAAATTGGTTTCTTCAACTGAAAATTTAATTGTTTTATTTTCAGTGGAAAATTGATCTTTTCTGGTTAAAAATTCAACAATTTGGATGAAAATTTGTCTTTTTTAATTTAGAATTGATTCATTTCGTTAAGAATTTACATATTTTATAAAAAATTCTTTTTTACGGTTAACAATTGAAGGTCTACAGTTAAACATTTATCATTTTAGTCGAAGATTCATCTAGTTGTAAACTCTTATGTTTGGTTTAAAATTAATTTTTTGCAAAAATTTAACTATTAGAGTTAAATGTGCATCATTTCACTTAAAAATTCATCCTTATGGTTTAAAATTCAACTATTTTAGGTAAAAATTTACAGTTTGATTTAATTCTTCATCATTTTGTGTTCAAATGTAATAATTTGTTTGGAAGTTATTTTGTTTTGTGAAAAGTAATTTCCTTCAACTGAAAATTTAACTGATTTCACTTGGAAATTCCATGGTTTCAGTTAAAATATCATTTGTTTAGTTTAACGTCCATTTTTTCCACTTTGAAATTGGAGTGATTAAATCCCCGTTGACAATTAATCTTTTTCAGTAAAAGTTAATTCATCCTTTTTATAAACTCAACTCTTTCAGTTGAAGAATCTTTGTTTTGGTATAAAACTCTTAGGCTTGGTTCGAAATTCGTTTTTTAATCTAAAAATGTTACTGTTCCATTTTTTGTTGAAAATAATTATTTTTGAGTTCAAAATTCGACCATTCTTTTTGAAACATTGTATTTTTCTTCAGAAAAGTATTCTTTCTATTTACAAATTAATCTCCTTGTTTGAATATTCACCTTTATGGTTGGAAATTGAATTGCTCCAGTGAAATATTTATCTTTTTAGTTGTAAATTCATCTTCTTGGATTGGAATTCAACTTTGATGGTTACAGATGCCTAATGTTATTTGAAAATTCATCAAACTGGTTGAAAAATGAATTATTTTGTTGAAAATACGTTTTTTCGTTATTGTAAATTGATTTTTTCAAACTGTGAGTTGAACTAATCCAATTTTTGTAAAAAAAAAAAAAATATTTTTTTGTTGAAAATTTGAGTATTCTTTTCAAAATTGATTCATTTGGCAATGTGGGATCTATTATGTTGAAGGATGTTTAGAAAGAACGTCTTGAATGAAGATAAATATTTGCGTTCTGCGACAAAAATAAATATGTTACTTCTAGCTGACCGGGAAAATTGACAAACTTAACCGTGAAGAATCGGGGAATGACCGGGAATTCGAAATCGTTCGCCGAATCACCACCCTGATATGATACGTAAATTTCTTTGATAGCAAAAAAAAAGAACCTTGTTAATCTTTTCAATTTGAAAAATCTTTAAAATCTACATTTCGAACCTAATTTATTACGAGTCAAATATCTCGAAGCAAGTATTAGTTAGGTGCGAAATACATTCCTGCAGGTATTCTATCAGTATTCAGTTCTGCACCAGCGTTTGTCGAAAGCTTACTTAGAAAACGTTTCTGATCTATTGCTAGTCGCTTTTGTTGTGCATGTATTTGTTTCTTGTTAAGATATTCTTATCTTATAATACATTTACTATTTCAGAAAATTTACACAGAATACAAAAACTTTATACTTTATTATCACTCATAGATTCTTGCCATACTTTGTTATTATTTACCATCAGAATACAAATATTATTATCAAAAAAATCACATGGGAATTGAACGTTGTCAAACTTATGTAACAAAATTAGTTTGAATGGAATATTTTAGAAAATGGGTAAAATATTAAAAATAGATTAATGAAGGGTTTGTTCAACCGTTACTGCTGGCACTATTTTTATTTATAATCTATTAAATAATTAATAAGATTTGTACTCTATGAGAGCAACAATCGTTTTTTAATTTTCCATTTCTATCAAGATTCGCAAACATTCTTTCCTTTTATTAAGTAACTAATATTGCACTTTTAATTTGAAATTCTAATATTATAAGTTCAGTTCATGAAAAATTCTAAATTGATCGAGATGAATAGCCTTAGGTTGGAAAGAATTGCATTAAAATCGTTACTGGCGGGAATCCTGTCTTTTTTGTGACATTTTCTAGAATTTTTGTTTATGAAATATTTCTGCAATTTCGTTTTTGATCAAGCAATTTTTCAAAATATATCCTAGGTTCGTCCAAGTTTCGAATATTTTTTCCATGTATTAAAATTATCAATTATCAGAAAAATAATAATTTAAATTGGAAGTTTTTTTCGGGACGACCGAAAAATCCTGAAAAATGAAATTCCCAGATTTTTGAAATGGAAAAAAATTGGAAATATAAAATTGAGATTGAAAAAAAAATTGGAATAATAAAAAAAATCAACATTGATATTAAAATCATCATTAAAACAAAAAGTTAATAATTTGATCAATGAACATTTGTCAAACAGTTCTTAATATATATTTAATTCTAATTTTTTGTGTGAATCCAAAATAACAATCATGGAACCAATTCTTTCCTTAATATATAAATATATGTGAAGTATCCGACTTTGTACAATCTCCGGCACGAGAAAAATCCCTAATTAAAAATTTCGAATGAAAGAAAAAAATGTTAATCTCATCCGTGATATTTATCCATTAATAGGTTAATTATTCGATACTTTGATCGATGGAAATTTTTAAAGCTTTTTACTTTTGAGAATAAAAAAACCTTCCTTCTGAAGATTGTCTTTTTTTTGAGGCATAAGAACAATTATTTATTTCAATAATTATACACATTTCCAAGAGGAAATTTTCATCGAGAAGTATTCTTTTTTACTTGAATTCTGAATTATAACAATTATTAGAGAAAAATATATATCTAGGTTTGTTAAAAAAATGCGCATGGATCGAAATAATAACTTATTGTATTAATAATGAATGAATATACATGTCACAAAAATTATTTTTTAATTTTTAAGATTCGGGAAACTTGCAGTTTTGGATAGTCTACAATCCGGGAGTTTCATTATTCGGGAATTCTCCAATTCGGTAATATTATAAAATTGTCAGGTATTTTATGATTCGGGTGTTTGTCAATTCGGGTTTTTTATGCAGTCGGGAATTTTATCATTTCGTGGATTCTCTATTTTGAATATTTTCCTTTCTTGGAATTCTACAGTGCGTGAATTTTATTTTTGGGATTTTTCAGTCGTCCCATTCGAGAATGCTCTTTGAGATTTGAATGTCAGCTCTATTTATAAAAATGTTCAACTTAAAATTTTTAAAATGCACTACCATCGGAGAGTCTGCAATGAAGCATATTCAAATGGTTTATAGTAATTTCTTAAGAAAGTACCAATTTAAAAAACGGACTTCCCGCTAATTTCTCAAAATTACAACCCTGAAATATTTGAGAAAAGAATTAAGTCGCCTGGGTTCATTTTGGACCAACAAACTCTGTTCAATTTATTAATATAATTTATGGATTTTATCTTTAAATGTTGTTCCAACTACAATATAGAATAATGCATCATACATTTATTTTTTAGTCTACTATTTGCGATTATAATGAATTATTACATTATTATTAAACACTGTTTCCAGTCAACAGAGCCATCATCATAAAATTTAGTTTATTTGAACGTTTGGAACTTCAAGTACTAACCATTTTGAGTTTGAAAACAAAAATTATTCACACTCCATAATTACATCAAATCGTACTTTCACACTCACAATTAGTTATGTTCAGTAAGAAGTCAAGCACAAAGTTAGTCTTAGATTATATCAAGTTCATTTTCAGAGAATGCAACCCGTAGTGCAACCTTTTAATTTTCCTATGACGCAACATTTGCGTACAGGTTCTCACGTTTCAGACGATGAGATTCGCATGGCTGAAGAGAAATTTGCCGAAAGTCTTCATCTTGCCCAGATGGGCATGTTTAACTTGCTAGAGAACGATGTAAGTTCCGTGAGTAACATATTCTTCATCCAAATGCTGGAAGTAATATATGAATACTAACTGAGAATTTTTTTTTTTTAAAGGTCGAGCAAGTGGCACAATTAGCAACGTTCAGCGAAGGTCTTCTCGAATATCACCAACAGTGCGTCGAAATTCTGAGGGTAGTAACGGAAACGCTCCTTGAAAAGTGAGTAATATTAATCTCCTAATACAGAGGTATCCAACGCGTGAGCAACGGTGTAAATAACTGTCACTCTTCAATACCCTGTCTTACCACCTTGAATGCGTTCATGCGGTGAGCGCGATGTGGAATGGGGAGACGAGAAGAGAATTCTCGGAGAAGCGTTCAGGGAAGGGGGAGAAAGGAGAAGCGCGCCAGCCTTGCTTTGGACACCCCTGTCCTAATATTAAGTTCGAAATAACGACTTGGAAAGGTGGTAGCCCAAAACGCGGTAGGAGGAGGGATAGTGGGGAAAGGGGAAGGAAAGCAAAAATTGGTAGCTGTGGGAAAGAAAGGTTGAGAGAGTTTGAAGGAGAAATGAAAAATGAGGAGATGAAGAGTTCAGAGGAGAGAGGAGCATAGACGCTGCTGGAAAACCCTGAAAGATTTATTGATAAAGTAAGGGAGGGAGTGAGACCGAAGGAAAATGGAGAGAGAAGCAGGAGAGGTTGGTGAGACGATGAATGCAGGAAAAGTGAAGAGAGATTGAAGGAGAGTATAAGAAAATTGAGAAAAGAAGGAGCGGAAACAGAGAGACACAGGGAGTTGCGAATGCGGTACTTCTAGAGCAGAGGTGTCCAACGCGTGAGCAGCGTTGTAAGTAACTGTCACTCGTCAATGCCCTCTCTTGTCACCCATGATGCGGGGAAGGGGAAGAAAGAAGAAGCGCGCCAATCTTGCGTTGGACACCCTGTTCTAGAGTTCTCTGGGTTCTCTGAACCACCACTCACTCTAAGAGTTAGTGGTGAGTATAAAGGAATAGAGAGGAAGGTTAGGGGCTGTATTTAAATTACGTAACAGATCCAAAAGGAGAGGGGGGGTCAAAAGATTCAGTAAAACTTCGATACGGAAGGGGGGGGCGGCATTTGATTCAGATACGTAATTTTTCAAAATTCGGGAAAAAAATTGAATCACAAATCGAACAGGACGAATTTCCAACAAAAAAGTTAAACTTTCAGCCGAAAAACATGTCTTTGAGAAAATAGTTCAATTTTCAACAAAATAATTACATTTTTAACAGAATTGTCGAATGTTCAACCAACTGAATTTCCAAACTACAAAAGTAAATTTTCTATCAAATTGTAAAATTATGTTGCTGATAAAAAATATGAACTTCTTACCAAGAAGATTAATTTTATATAAAAAGGCAAATTTTCTACAAAATACATCAATTTCAAACAATGAGTTGAATTTTTATCTAGAAACTGTGAGTATTCTTCCAATAATGGAAGAGTTAAATTTCTAGTTTAAAGTATTACTTTCTAACCGAAAAAATTAATTTTGAACTAGTTCTATTCAATAACGAAAACAATGCGATTTTTCAACGAAATAGTTTAGTCCTCAAACGAATAAGTGTTTTTTCGACGAATATGATAAATTTCCTGTCCAAACAGATGAGTATGTAACAAAACAGTTTAGTTCTCAAGCAAAAAGTTGCATGTTTCAGAAAATATTAGGTATTTAATCAGGATAAATAAAATTTCAACGATAAAGTTAATTTTTGATCAAGACAAATAGTAAAATTTTCAACTGCAAAAATGGATTCTTAGCCTAGAAGATTGATGTTCAACAGAAAGACTTAACTTCCAACAAGAAACCTAGTTTTCAATCATATATTTTAATTTTTTATCAAACGCTTGCATTTTAAACAATAAAACATGGATTTATAATCAAGGAGATAACCTCCCCACTAAAACTATGATTTTCAAACAAAAAAATGAATTTCCAACCAAATAGAAGAATGCTCAACAAAAAACAAACTTTTCAACAAAAAAAGTTCAATCCTGAGCTGAAACAACTCAATTTCCTATCGAAGAAGGCAAATTTTCAATCAAAAAAATTGATTTTCGATTTTCAACGAAATGGTTTAATCCTGAAGCATAGCCAATTAATTGTCTATCAAACAGTTACATTTTAAACCAAAAAGAATCTATTTTCATTCAAAAAGTCAACTTCCTAATGAAAAGACGATTTTCTTATCCAAATACATGAATTTTTAACCAAATGGAGGAATTTTGAAACAAAAAGATGAATTTTCAGATTGAAAGATGTTTCTCGAACTAGATAGTTGAATTTCTGATGAAAATATTATTTCTCTACCAAAAATAAAACGAGTTTCCAAAAAGTAGTTAAATCCTCAACCAAAATAGCTTGACTTGTAACCGGACAGTTGAATTTTTTACCAGAAAGGATGAACTTTTAACCAAGGAGGTTAGCTTTTTATTAGAGAAATGGTGTTTTAAGGAGATAATATAATTTTTTCCAGAAAATATTAATTTTAATAAAATAGTTAAATACTCAACCAGATAAATGAAGTTTTGAGTGGAATGATGAATTTTCATAGAAACGAAATGATTTGTTTAACCGAATAGTTGTATTTTCAATTGATATATATAAGTTTTCTGCAAAAAGACGTTTATGGACGTCCCTCAAGTTCAGGAC
>WSXT02156176.1:0-10162 GCA_011762715.2 Neuroterus valhalla | reverse complement strand
TACACATTTTTCGCATTTTTTTGCCATTTCCATATTGTTATTCAGATGCACAATTTTCGTTCAATCGTCTTTTCTGGTGTCATGCGAATTTTCCCAAAAAATTTATTTCTTTACTTTTTATTATTTTTGTTCCATACAAATGAAAATTTTGGATCTTTTAAGAGAATTCAAGAAGTTTTGCTACCATGATCTTGTGGGGCTTCCTGAGTGGAACGAATAGTTGAAGATAGAATTCTTGGACCTATCAAATTTTTGTCTATCCTTGATGTTTTGAGTCCTCCTCATTCAAAAAATGAACATGTATGTAAGTATTTCAGTCTTCTTCAACCAAATCCATGGTCTCAGACAAAAGAATAAAATTGAGGCAATTCGAAACCTAATTTCTTCACCAAAAAACGATAGGTACAGTGAATAGGGGAGAAGCCAAAATTGTTACGAAATTTTCATTACCAACGTTTCAGGGTCGACATAGACGTTGCCCGTTGCATTTGTCAAGAATACTCGAGGCCGGCATGGCGGTGCACGCCAATGGCCGCTATTCAGCATGCAAGGTGGTGCCGATTTTTAGGCGCAAGAATCACTTGATTTTGAATTTGAAGAATACCAAACAACAACGCAATATTTGGCAAGAAGAAGAATATGCGAGCCTCCATTATGTTCGAAAGATGAGGTGGGAAAAAAATCACAACAAACAATTTATCAGTATAAGAAAATTATAGCTTTGGCGAAAGATTATCCATGAAGAAGCACCATTAGGAAGATAGGAAAGTGAACTTAGATCCATTAGGGTGCCATGGGGGAACACACTTTTCTGTTGAGCTGCTCTTGTCATCGAGGAAAGTTTCTGGTTTTTAACAGGAATATTATTGTACAGGAATATTCTATACATACAATAAATAAAAAATGCAAGAAAAGATCATTCAAGATAGCGATGAAAATCACGCGCGCAATACGAACACCTGAACAGCTTTCGAGCAACTTAAAATCTAAAGAAAATGGTCATGTCGGTAAAAAATTTGTGACATCACATTGTCGAGCAAAACGCACAAAAATTCGTTTACTGAACACAAACCACACAAACGAAATCCCGCTTCATGGTGGCTTTGTTCAGGTTCTAGATTGATTTGCATCTGGAAGAAATATGAAGTTCTGACTGTCTTTTTTTTTGTTGAATATCTAATTTGTGAATGATTAGTAGAATTTAGTTTGTGTAGTTTGTGTTCAGTAAACAAATTTTGTGCGTTATGCTCAATCTAAATAGTGAGAAAACCAAAAAATTAGCTATACTTAAAGATATGAATAGTAAGAATAATCACTTTCTGCACTGGTAGATAGCCCAGGAAAATACCAAGTCTCAAATGCTTATATCTAAATGAAGAGGATATTCCATTCCGAGGGTAGCTCCTATGTGATAGGTGTGTTTTTTTGAAAGATCTTTCTTGTACTTTTGAAGAGCATAAGAAACCCCTGAATTCTGGTTGATCTCATTTCCCGAATTTGTCAAATATGCTCTAATTGAGGTCCTGGCATCATAATCTCGACAATAATATCGGGTTTTCGAGAAAAATAAAGGAGCCCGGAAATTGGCATGTGTGCCAAAAAAAAGCTCGAAGATAAGTCATAATCCTGATGTGCTCAAATTTAAGTAAAGTGCATATCTTATTCTGGGAATGGCTTTTTGCGTCAAATGGGAGGTTTTTGGAAAATTGATTTTCGCAATTTCTAAGAGCCCAAAATTAGCCCAAAATTCTGGTGGGTTGTATTTCCCAGATATGTGATATATGCCCTAGTGTAGGTGCTGGCGCGAGCACCTCCACTCAAATGTCGATTTTTTCAGAAAAATAAAAGAGCCCGAAAATCCACATCGGTGCCCAAAAAAAGCCCAAAACCTGGATATAAACGGAATATGGAAATTCCATTATGGAGGTGCTAGCGGAACAGACGTCTCGATGCCCACAATTCATTCTGATATTCTTCATCAAGTCATTACCCCCCTTTTACATTGGTGCTTGAATTTACAACTCAAGTACGGTAATGTGTGGGTGTCTTTTCAATTACCTTGTGCTTCATTGATGAGCATTTCTTAATAGCGCTTAGCCTATTTTCTCTGTGATCTCTGGTGATACATTCGTGGGAGGAGCATATCTATTTTTCGCGCTTGAGCCTACAACTCGGGTGCGGTGGTGTGGATGTATTTCTTCTGCAGTTTCGTTACCGATCATCGGTTTGTAAAATCTTTTCGCGCTTCCGAGCATCTCTTCATCATGTGCGTATTGCATATGGTGCCTAACCATTTTATTCGCTATAGTTGCCCACCTTCTTGATTACTGATATCATTGGTTCAATTCTGCTGTAGATTCAAATAACAGTTACTAGCTGGACCTCGACCGGATTATGATGTCGCTGAATCTGTTATCACAGGCGCATCGGCGGAGCAGCTGGCTGGCGTGAGCCCGTTGGTCCTGACTTATCTTCTCCCGAGAAAAGCATCCAGCTCTTTATTCTTAGATGCTGGCATTATAAATCAAGAGGTCCATTCAAACAAGTAGTCTTACGAACTGAGAATAGTTTTTTCGGGTCATATTGTCACTCGTGACTTATTGGTGATAGTTCAGATTACATTGATTGCTGTGTGAGGCGGTATCTCTTGGCGGGGGAAGGATGTTTATAACTTATCTGCTACTGCTGGCTTCCATTGGAGTCGAGATCAGATTCAATTCACAGCTGTGGTGTCGCGATGAGTCTTGTCTTTCATAGACATGGTCATGGCAAGAGCTATGACCATGGTCATGACATGATGATTCTTCCTCGCCATCCTATGAGTAGACAGTAGCTGTTATCAGACAGCAGCGTCCCTGCTGGCATTGGCGGCTATTCTTGGTCGACCGTCCTGCGAACGTTTTTGGAACTGCTTGTGGTCAGCCATTTTGACGAGTTCCTCACAGGCGAATCCGGGACGGAACGCCGGTAGTCAAAGTAGCTAGCAACCCATCTACTCTCTTTTATGATGTTCAGAATTTAAGTTGCGTCCTTCCCTCGCTGCCCCACGCCAGTGCGTTATTTCTTCAACAGCCTGATTTTACAGCCTCATGCTTTATCTTGTTTAGGTCAGTCACTAGACTGGGACTAAATCCTCGTGAATCTGAGCGGTGAAGTAACATCATCGTCAGCTCCACCCATAGTATCAGCTAGGATGGAAAGTGCAGAAGAGGGTTCAGGGGACGCTCGTGGGCGCTAATGTCACTTGCTCTGATGCAAGTAAGTGAGCGAAAAGCTGTACAGATAGTGATTCATTTTGCTCAAAAACACAAATTCGTATTTCCTCCTCCTCTACTGGGTGTCTGAACTAGACCTTTCTGGTTCTTGATTTTGAGTGTGTCGTCTTCTGTGGCTACTTTTTGTAGCCAAGTGACCCTTAGAACGCAATCGAATCTATTAATGAAAAAGCCTAAACTTTAGTATTTCTACCTGAAATTCTAAAAGAAACCTTTCAAGAATGGACAGGAGGTAATGGTTGATTCGAAAAAGATTTTATGGGTATGGTTGGGCCAGTCTTCAAGAGTAGATGCTTCCGGCCAGACAAAAAAGTGTTGGAATGACTAACCCTACTCTGAAGGCTCTCATATGAGGCTCTCGTGACCCGTGCGTGATGCTGTTGAGGCCCTTGTGGAAGCCTCCGAACACTGTGGAAACTACCGTAGGAGGCTCTGGAGCACTCAAGAGGCTTTCTTTAAAGGGACTCATCAGGCCAGGGGCCTAATCAGAGATGGGTTCTTATACCCTAGCGGCAACATCTTATCGTAATATAGAGAAATGGGATTATATTATTATATTTACCAACGGGGTTGAAGTAAAGCGCCGGGATTACCAGCAAAGCGGCAATACAATTCTCCATTTTCTGCCGACTTGAGATATTTGAAAATTGAGACCCAGAAAATTAATTTTTTTTCTGCAACTAGTAGAAATACCAACTTCTCGATAGGACCTATATACCTGTTGTAATCACATTCTCCGTACTAAATTTCATCGGAAAGAAACATCAAACTCTAACGCAGCATTCAAAAGAATAAAAAAGCTCATGATTTTGCTGGGGATTAAAAATTTTTCGACAACAAAATAAAAAATTTGTCTTTTCCTGTTTGAAATTTGTATGTCTAATCATAAAAAAATATCAACAAGAGTATTATTATAATTTTTATTACCTCAAACTCATTTCTGACAGGCAATTAATTTCATAGTGAACTGAATTTGAGGGTTAATTTGAAAAGATAACTGACGCAGATAATTCATGAAATGTATAAACTCACGGTTTTAGAAGGGGTTAGGGAATATTTGAAATCATGTTTGTGCATTTTTTTTATTTTCTGTACTCCGCATATTGAATAATCTGAAGAAAAATAGAAATAATCTGCTAAGACATTTCGATAATCATCATCAGTGAAATAAATAATAATAAAGAATAAGAGGGATTGATGCTAACAAAATGATTGTAAAAAATTGTAAATTTCCTCGATATCTCTGCGATCGCTTGGAATTTTATGGAAATTTCAGGAAATCCTTTCGAATCTTTGGAAATCTCTCAAGATTTACCTTTAAGAAAATTTTCAAATTCATTTAAATCTGTAGCATATGTTTCAGTTTTTAGAAACCCTTCAAATCTAGCAAGGAATTTTTACGAGTACAAAGATCCAACATTCATTTAAAAATTCGAAATGCATCATGTTTTGCATGCATTTTGTGAACTGTACGTAAAACGCAGAAAAATGAAGCATTGCAAATCACAAACGATTGCGTCTTTAACAAAAACCTAAATTTTCCAGCCGAAAAGACGAGTTTTCCAAAAGACAGTTAAATTTACAGGCAAGGAAGATGATTTTTTAATAAAGAACCTTTTTATCGGGAAAGGTGAATTTTTAATCGAGGGGAACAAGCATTCTATCTAGAAAGACGGATATTCCTGAGAATTATTATTTTCCATGCAAAATAATTAATTTTTTAACTAAAACGATTGAACTTAGGAAGAAAATAGATTTTCAACAGAGAAGTTCCATTAAATATACGAATTTACAATAAAAAAGTAAAATTCTTGAATATGCGTATGATGGCTGATATTAAGACTAAAAAAAAATTCCATTTGCATTAGGAACAGTCAAATCATTTTAATGAAGATCAAATCTCTATCAAAAGGGATCTATTTTTTTAAGAAAGGTTCTACTTTTGATAGACAAACGAGATGCCAGGAAAATCGTTGAAATTTCAAGCCAAAAGGACGAAGTCTCCATAAAAAAGTCGGACATTTTACATGAATATGAAAATTATTAACAAGAAAGTTCATTGTGAACCAAATGGTAAAATTTTATAATGAAGCAATATGACTTTTAAAGCGGACAGGTGAATTTTTAAAGATACGTTTAAATTCCTAAAAAAAAAACTTTGTTTCCAGAATCAAAAATCTAACTCTCAACTGAATAGGTTGGTCTCTAACTAACACAGATAGATTTCTGAAGGAACACTTATTTTTATCAGGTGAAAGAGATCAAATTTCATCTAACAGAGATCAATTTTCTACTAAAGAAAATTTTTTATTGAAAATAGCGAGAAAAATAAGTCGAATTTTTCAATTTTTGAGCCAAAAAATATGAGTTGTTTATACAACAGTGCAACTCTTCACCATTGGATGTAAATTCTCAAGAAGAACAATAATTAGCAACCAAGTGGTTTGGTTCTCTAACAGAATAACATAATAACCAAATCGAAAGGATAAATATCCGACGAAACAGTCCCCTTCTCGGCCAAATAAGGTCTCTAAATTTTTTTTCGATACGATCATGTCGAATAATGTCGAATAAAATATTCAATTCCTAAACCAATCAAATGCATGTTCAACAAATTCATACAAGTTTCAACCAATCAGTTGAAATTCTTATACAAAGAGTTGAATTCTGAATACAAAATCAAATTGCTAGATTTCAAGATAAAAACGATCGATTTTGGAGCGACAATTGAATTGGTTCATTTTTTTGGTGATTGAATTGGTTCATTTTTTTGTTGATTTAATTTATCTTTAGGTAAAAAAAAGTGAATTTGAGAAAAAACTGAATCCTTCACCAAATAGTAACTGATTAAAAATTGAATGATGTTATTTTTATCTCCTGAAATTGAAGAATTCTATTCAAGACTTGACAACCCGATACGAGTGAATTGAACATGAAACTTCCTTTTACTTAATATTCCTCCCGAAAATTGCATCGTTTTTTAGTTACATCCTAACCAATAATTATTTTCGAAAATCTACCTTGATAACGCTCTAATTCAAAAGCTATGCATTACACTCACAAAGTACATGAAAAAAATTGTACTTTCACATAAAAAAGCTTTTTTGCTAATTAAAAATGCGAATGTGAAGATGGTTTTCATGCACATCTTATTAAATTGAAAAGAAGTATTAGGCGATCTTTATTCAAAACTATCAGTAAATGAACGCAGAGTTTCGAGACTTAATAAAATATTGCTGGTTTTTTTTTCACATTAATTTTTCCATAAAATAGAAAACTTCTACCAAAATTTTATACGCTGAACATAGTTTTGAAAACGGAAAATGCCTATTTGAAGGAAAAATATGAGCAACAACCTGTTCACAGACCATTCCTGAAGAATAATTTCGTAATTAAATATTTCGTTGTATCTTGTATCGTTTCTCTGGAAATTGAAATCTTTTATACTTCATATTTTTTTTCTAATAAAACAAGAGCTGTGCTATTTCTTTGGAGAAAGTTTTTGGACAATTTTGTGAATCTTTATAGGACAAATTTTTTTTCGGAAATTTTTTTGTACCTTGCACACTTTGACCAGAAGACGGATTTTTCTTCTCCTTGGTACATATTTTACGGATTTTTACGATTTATACAAGACCTACGCGTCCTATCAAAAAATAGTTGGGAGAAAATTCGTAGATCTCTTCTAGCTGATCAATTTTCGTTATTGATTCAATTTGATAATTCATAGACATGAAAAACACTTCCTAAAAAAGAGTTCGATTTTCAACGGAAAGATTGAACTCCTAACAAAATATTCGATTTTTCTACCAAGAAAAGAATTTTTAATCTATTTTTCCTTCATTTTTTATAACAATACATGGATTTCGAACAAGACAGGAAATTTTTACAAAAAAAGTTGAGTTTCTGAACCATGAAAGATAAATTCGAACAAAAAAGTTGATTTCCAATCAAGAAAGATAAACTTTCAACCATATAGTTAAATTTTCAACCAATAAACATAAGGTTTTGAATACGAATACGACTGTCATATTTGTATTTGAAAATTAGTTTTCAACCGAAAATAGAATAAATAATTTTCTGGTTTAAAAATACAATTTCAACAGGAAAACACAAGATTCAAACTAGTATAATATAACCAAAAAAGACGAGTGATGAACAAATATGATCTTTCAACATAAGAAATTAATTTACTTCCAACATGCTTTAATTTTTAACGGAAATTATAGATAATCATCGGAATATTATTTTTGGTAAATTACTTCTATTTCTCATCAGAAAATTAAATTTTGGGAAAAATTCATTTTCTAAAAAAAAAACTATTTTCAACCATAGGATGTGAATTTCCGACCGAAGAGAGGATCATAATCTCACAGGCGAATACTTAGGAAATTTTCAGAATATTCCTTTGATATCTTCGATGTTTTTTAGTGCATATCCGCGAATGGTAAGCATTATATCCGTTAGCATTCCAAGAAGAATATTTTTAGGCATCGCAAAGTAGGCGTTGATGTGAATGGATGCACTTACCACTGTTCGTCACTTCAAAGGAACATACCCTGAACGTTTGATAGCTCCAAAAGAGATGAGAGGAACCATCACAATAAGCATATTATCTTTTACAGCAAACCACAAAAGTATGTAAACTGTTTGTGGAAACTTAATAATTTTTTTCAGTTCTATTCTAAATATTTTGAATGACATGTCCGATTCCAAAAATCTATTTGCAGTGATAGATAAACGAGCATGATAAACAGGGCCTGACTTTCAAGATGTATATTTTGTAGATATACCTCTGATTCTTGATGAAGTCTTCTACATTTATTCCAGGTAAGTCACATTATATTGATGCAATCACAGTAAAAACCAAGTGTGAATGAAACACTCGTTTCAGGGTACCATTTACATGCAACGGAAATTACCCTTTGTAGTGGTCACGTTATCATGTCAAGCAAGGTATGATTCGCCGACCACTTGGGGTTCGGAGTTTCATTTTGACAACATAGCCGATCATACTTCATAGTCTGTAGATATTGCAAGGAGCATTACATGCACCTTATGATATTCAGCCACAACTTTATACATGCGGGTAGCCTGCATGCATGCAAAGCAGACGATCTTTTCACGTGGTATATATTATGATCACTGACCTGTATCATACCCTGGATAGAAGACAGTCATGTGTTTCAAGGTGAAAACCCAGACTCTTTCCAATTCTGAATAGTGTCCGCTGTTCTGAATCTGCATGTAAACATAGTCAGCTGACTCAAGAAGATAATCCAATTCAAGGCTTAAACTCAGCCCGCATTCGTGAAGTAATCCATTATCTAGAGTATGATACAGATCAGGCCGGCATTTGTGGCGTCATCCACACACCAGGGTATATTACAGATCTATATCTAAAGGTCCTCTATTGAGTGGTAATAATAGAGACGCCATCTTAGTTCCTAAACCTATGAGAAAAATAATGCCCCCCCCCCCCTGCTCCACATACCTTCCAGCCTTCCTTGACGCATAGGTTTTGGAACGGAGATAGCGTTTGCAAATTCCTACCACATGAATACGGCCCTTTTTTGCGAAATGCAATCTACACACCATCTATACTTCAAATACCATGGCGTAACTTCAAAATCGCATCCGTAAAAAGTACCCCACATAGTTGGCATATCGTTCCCAAAGTGCCAAGGTTGAGTTGACAAAGTTCGGATTCTACCTACAGCAAAATTTACTGTCAAGTTTTTACTGTGATTAGACCAGTGTAACTTTCCAGACCAGAAAAAGGTACTTCTAAAGAATATACAAGGAGCTTTGAATACGAGCTTATAAATATAAAAAGAAAACTCCCTATACCAGAGGATGCCTCATCCTTCCTTTCAGTTTTCTGAAAATAGCTTCTAGTCAACCATTGGTTTGTATTTGTCTCATCGCGACCAGCAACAATGACTTCATCGGAACCAATGTTTAGATCCTTAAGGACGTTATAAAAAACAGCATCACACTCACCTTAGGCACAGCCAAATACAACATGAACTTCTCATTTTGAAAAAGGTTCAGCTACTAAGGCAATGTATTCCTCATTTACTAACTAAAGTACTGTAAAAGTCTCGTCAATTCCGCCATAAAAGTGTATAGCACATATAGGATTCTATAGTTCTGCTTCATCTTCCAATTTAGTGCCTGATTTAACAGTCGTACGCCTCACCTTGTTTTCATAACCTACTAGGACGTCAGCCATTAGCGTCACGTTTTCTTAGTAATAAAAACTGTCTCTTTGGCTGGAACGGTCATTCTATGCAAACAGACAAATGAAAAAAAAAAAACAAAGTTAAATTTCTCCGAAAAAAATAAAGTTTCTAACAAAACAGTTTAATTTCCGACTGAGATGATGAGACCCAAGAAAAATGTTTCTTAACGAATGAACTAAACTAAAAAGTTGGGTTTCCAACAGCAAGACTGACATCCACAAGGTCATGTAAGTCTCAACAATTTTTCTAAAGATGAACTTCGTTGTTACCAGTTATCAAAAACCTTCAAATATCCTTATTCTTATTTACCCTGGTCGACACTATCAAGATCTGTAGGAAACTACGTAGTTCTATTCCAGAACTTGCTTAGCTTTACTACTATTGAACAACAAATAGTTGCAGTTCCAGCCAGACGGACAACTATGCACGCGCTTACTGGGTACCTTTGCAACATTATTTCTTCTGAACCCTTTTTCTCAGGTTTGATAATGAAATCTGGACAACTGTGCAAAACTGAGCAAAGAATAAAAAAGTCATAATGTTCATTTTTTGAGTCCAAAGAAGACGAATCAGCCTAGGAATAGTGGAATTCTCCTCCCTTCAATACGAATTTTTAATCAAAAAGTCACATAGCTGTCAAAT
>WSXT02156165.1:0-10162 GCA_011762715.2 Neuroterus valhalla | reverse complement strand
TATTCAAAGTGCATGTATTCATTTGCTTCTAATAAATATTTGTTTGCACGCATTCAGGACTTCCATTTACTTGAGCCGAGTAAAATTTACTTGGAACAAGTATTCTTTTTTCTCAGTGCATCCTTGTGAATTGATTACATGAACCCCTGCTGGGAGCAAAAGATTTAAAGAAGCCTAAGAAAGGCTCTCTATGCACGAGAGAGATCACCCAACTATAAAAGATGTGACACTCATCGAATATTTTCGGAGAGTGTGAATTGACCAAAACTTTCGTTGGAGAGTGTATGTAAATTTTTTTCCTGTCCGGTCCGGTCATTGCTACTGAACAGGTTAGAGCATTAATTTTAAATCACTGGTTTGGAGCTCGCTCGTCTCATCGAGTGCTTTTATGGAGCACGATTCGAGCTTCGATCGGGCAGTTCGGGCAGTTAGCGCGTCCCTTTTTCGGGACGATCAATTTGCACGAGCATGCAGCATGAGAGATGATACGAGAACCGCGACCTCCGATTCTTCCGGAATAACCGTTAACATAAAATATTTGCGGTCGGCAGCCTCCTGCGGACAAAATAGGTTAGTGAAATTTTATGACGACTTTAGTCGTCCCAATGTTACCGCCCGCTGTAATCTCACTTTAGAACCACCCTCGCACATCCTGTGAGCGCACATACGTGATCTATACACGTCGTAACATTTAAATTTTAACGGTGATCTATTCTCATGTTATCATAGATTATTATGCAAGTTTATCTTTAAAGTACTTGGCTTATTTGTTTTGTTATGGGAGATGTTCAATTGACTAAAAATCAATTCACTTTTTTGTAGGAGAACGCTCATTAATTATGTAATAATTATTTATTACCCTGAGGCTACAAGGGGCCTATGAGGGCAAGTACGAGCATCGCCCCTTTATGGAAACGACATGGCTATCCATTAGGCTGCAGCATTGGCTATTCTAATTTTTGGGAACACCTTTCGTAATAAATTGACGAGCTGTGTGCAATCACGGTGGTCTTGCAATGTCAGAAGTCAATTGTTTATTTGATTTTAATGTACATAATTGAATAAAAACATGTGTCTTCTAAAAATTTGAGTTGAAAGTTATAACAGCCAACTGCTGAACTGTGACCAGCATCTTATCGGTCTTGCATTTCTACATTTCAACAACATACTGCAATGTTCGTTACTTCTTTAAGATCAGAGCTCTCCACGCATATCAAATTTTTTCGATTCATCCTAATTTTTGATAAATACTCATTTGGATTATACGTTGATTATCTTGGATTTCCTTATTCAACTACCGATTTCAACCGATCTCGATACATTTTAAGATATTACAGTTGCACGATATTTTAAATTATGCCAAAGAAGCACAAGGAGTACCACGGATTTCAAATAATTTGAAAAGATTTCAAGAGTTTGAGGAAATTACGTGGTACTATTTCCGAGGAAATTTTAACCTACTTACGCACATTGAAGAACGTCGGTGAATGGAATCCTAGATATTCAGAGTAACATAAAAATTTTTATTGAATTCCCAAAGATTTCAAAGAATTTATTAACGTATCTATGAACTTGAAGGAGGTTTGATGACACGTCCTGATTTTTAGAGACGAAAAATGTTTGAGACAATTATAGCCCCATCTACAGGCCTCTCTTCCAGTTACACTGTTGCTAATTTCTTCCTCCGATTCATTTATCTTATTCTCGTCTTCCTGCTTTTGCATACATCTCTATCTCTTTCTACAGCTTTTATACTCTTTTCAACTTTTTTTCTTTTACTCTGGGTCTCAATATGCTTCTGTACAATTTAGTTCTTTTTCTCTTCTATTACGAACTCTCTTTACCATTATCGTTTTCTTAAACTTTCGTAGCTTTTTTGTGGGTATTCCTTCTTCCATTTCCTTTTCGAACTTCCTACGTCTTTTTTAGGATCTTACATCCTCTTTCCGTTATCTATTGTCACTATTCTCTACTTTTTTCCTTTTATTTAGCACTTCATTTTTTTTTCTTCTGAACACTTTCCGTTCTTCATTCGAATTCCATTACAAACAAACCGTTGTGATACACCAACAAAAGGAGATCAAAAATATACTCAAGGTGCAAGAAGAATGAATCTGAATAAAACTTGGACTAAGCCTATTAGTAAGATAATAGTATATTCCACGTCAGTTAAAATGAAAATTAATCAATCTAAAATTGGTGAAAAAACCTCAATCAAATTTCTCTTTAACGTCCAAAATTCTAGTTGAAATCTGTAACTCCTGGCAAATGAATAAAAAACCACGAATCCAACGACTAAATTTTATCTTTGGATTCTTGGTTTGAATTCAATTGCCAGGAGTTGCAGATTTTAAATGCCAAATCAGCGTTACAAGTAGAATACTATTTTGTGTTTCTTATTTTGCCCACAGACAATTCCTTTCTCTGACTTGACTTATTATTTCAACTAGGGAAATGAACTATATAAACTATATTTATTCTCCAATAAAGATAGGTTATCCCTATTGCTCTACTGACTGACGTGAAAGTCGTTGTCTGACCAAAGCCGACACCTACTACTGGCGACGAGCCAAAGTCCAGTAGAAGAAAAAACATCTATGGACGAAAAGATTATCGGAACAACACTTCTCATCCGATTCGAATTTTTTTTAGAAGAAATGTTATTCAAGTTCTGCATCATGTGTATGGAGGAGATTATTAAGAAAGTTATTTATTCACTATCGAGAAATACTTGGATTCGCTGCAGATGTTTTAAAATTTATCTAGTTTGCTATAAACAAATGTGTGCACAAAAGATGTTGTGATGAGATTGAATGAATGGAAGATCTTCGGAAAATCGAAAACGTGAAATTTCCTATTTCCATGAAAACTAATTATTTCAAAAGTGTTCTTGGAATAGATTCTTTTGAACTTGATTCAGAAGAACGCAAATGACCCTCCACATATAACCGGCCGTGAGGGCTTTTGTTGGGAAGCTAAAGTGAAATCAATAGCATTCACGTTGAGATAACATTCACGACATTCCTAGAATCTATTCATAAAGAGCTTTATGGTATTCAAGTCACAAGTCAAAAGCAACATTTGTTCTTGATTCCTTGTAAGCATCAGCTTTTATGTTAGAAATCTAAATTGAAAAAATCTACCTTACCCCAATTTATTAAAGTTCAAAAAGGGAATGAAAATCAATAAACTAATAAACATAATTTTATTTTAATTAAAAATATAATAGAATGTTTCCAAAAATATATCCTAAATAAGATAGGTTTTTATGCCAGTATATCGTACTCTCAGACTTCTTCCTGTGACTTTTGTTCTATTCTAACGAACGTTTTTTGAAGCATGTGAAAATTTCTGGGCGTCATTTTGATAATGACTGTATACTCGATAACTTTTGAAAGAATGATCATATTGGATTATGATTTGGCACACTTTTTTAAATCCGGAAAAAAAAGAGCGAGTTCGTTAACCAGCTTTTTTGAATGAAAAATCAAAGAGCGGGAGCATTTTGAAAAATTTTTCCCACGAATCTAAAATTATAAGTACAATCTCTTGTAGCACTTAAAAAGTGGAACGATCCATCCTCATCATTTTTTTCGATAAAAATGAAATTGTCAGAGTTGTGGCATTTTCAAAGTTCAAAAATATAAACGAAAATGGGAAGTTATAGCCGAATAACGCAAGATTGAAAAGAAAGTCAGAGAGAAAAAATGTTTCTCTCTGGGAGCCCTACAAGATCGTGAAGACAACTTTTTGAATTTTCCCAAAAAATCGAAAATTCCAATTTCGATCGCACAAAAAATAACTAAAAACAAGGTATGAGGTATATAAATTAATATTATATACATTTGATGCATAGGAGTCAGAGGTAACAGAAAAGTGCGCGTTTCGGACAAATTTTTTTTGTTTGATCCGTGACAACGCTTGTTAAACAATGAAAAATTTAATTTGCTAGCCAAACTATGTGAGATGTAAATATCAGTGGCGAGTATTGCAATGAGAATGTGTTTTTGAAAGCCAGTAGAGCCTTAAGTAAACTTAATATAAAAAAAATACATCAAAAATGAAAAAAAAATCAATAATGTTCATATAAGTAGAGGTTTTCAGCAGTTTGGCAATATTTTAAAATCTGTGTATGCATTACACTGTAAACTGAATCAAACACGTATGAAGCCGAGCGCGAAGCGCAAGGTGAAAAATAAACCGAGCGCGTAGGGCGAGCTACATACACTCAAAACTCAAACGCTTTCAAACAGTTCAGGTTTTGCAACAGGAAACTCAATTTTGCAGAAATTTGATATCCAATTGACAAAATCGTTTTGCTTTTCCATAACTAGCAATATGGAACGCGCAGTCTTCCTATCTGCATATTTATTTTATTTTTGCCATTATTGTTGACTTTGAAACCTGGTATTTCCTCGATACTGCAGCAACCGATTGTTCTCTCTGAACCGCCTCTGATCCGAACATTTGAAATAGAAGTAAGTGAAGCATGCGCTGTAATATCAGCACCAGGCGTAGCGAAAATATTAACGTGGTGAAATCAACTTGATCAAAAAGCTTCTGAACTATTGCTTTCATTTCTATGAAAGCGGACAGTGGCACACAAATACCTGCGAGTGAAAAATATTTAAAATGTTGATGAGTACTTTGAATTGGTTACAAAAGGGACAAAAAATCAATTTAACATTTCCTTGCTTGCATCGTGAAGTTGGAAGCCTAGAGTTGATCGAATAAAAAAAAGCAGCATGAATGCAGGTGATGTGGGTCACAATAAGTAAACAGTATGACTTGCAAAATGTGCCACAGTCAATGTGGCCTCGGCATACGTTCTACACCGGCATGGCATTGCATGGCATGGCGCTAGTCACTCTGTTAGATTTTGTCATTCAGGAATGCCATTGGTGTCTCGAACAATACGACCGTAATGCGAATGTCAGCCGTCAACTACTTGATTGCGTATTGTTGTTTGCATTGTACCGTCATCCGGACGCCCATGCAACCAGCCAACACAACGTACCTATCAACTTCATAGGAATTTCGCAGGTGAAGTGAAATTCACTTTTTCACAAATTGCTATTAGTAGAGGATTGTGTAACATTGATGAAGAATGAAAGACTGACAAGAAAAGATATCGACCCAAGCCTCGTCGAATTAATTTTCAGAAATCGTTTGATAATTAATTTATGTCAAAATAGCTCATGGTATCAAACTAAATCTCAATTCTCTATTCAAAAAAATAGTACTCTAGACAAAGATCCTTCAATATCACTATGATGATCTGTGCAAATATGAACAACATGATATTTTTATTGATTATACAAAAATTCCACTTACATCAACTTTTTTCGTGAACAATTCACATACTTTCTGTAAAATCTTTAATTTCCTTATATTTACAACATGTTGATGAAGTTTGAATTCTTGATTGAACATAAAGACACTATACTTTTGAGGGATACGAAATAATTAAACGTGCAGTTATTCCGTTAGAAAAATATTTTAATAGCTAGAACGGCTGAAAAACTGTGCCCTAGACGAGTCAGATTCTACAGCGTTCCATACGAATCAAAAGTAAAAATTTTATGCGAAAGATTCACCCTTTCTTTCGTAAGAAAATTGAATCATCAACAGCAGATGAATCTTAATTCTCCAATCCTAGTGACATAACGTATCAATAATAACAGTGCCAGTGCATACGAAGAATTTCATTTTTGAAATAAAATTAGAAAAAATTATCAAAGCATTTTCGGGCTCTATTGTATCGTGAGAAAAATGCTTTGAAAAGTAGCAACCATTTATGAGGGAACTTTCATCAAAACTGTGGCGCGTCCTAAAGAGGTCCATCTCGAGTAAAATAGAGTTGCGTGACTTTTTTTCTCTAATTGGATCAATCTACCGAAAATCCCTCCTAAGCTTTCACTTAGCTCTCTCAAATTGTGGGAGGAGTACTTTCAAAAACAACCATGTGCGAGCATACCCTTGTCAAAGAATGGCGTAGTAAAAAACGCTGGAACTGACACAGATAAATCTGTATACTTTATTTACTTTTCAATTGAAAAAATAAAAAACAGTATTTCCCAGCTTTTGATTAGCTCGATTGTACCCTCAGAAAAACAGGCGGAAAAGAGTGGATATATTTTTCCTTCAACACATAAGTCAGGTGGAATAGATAATTCCAAGCTTGTAAAAAGTTCCTTGAAAATTTGGCACTACGCCCTCATTTGTCCATTGTCTTTTCCTAGTAAAGAATAATATTGTCATGAGATACACTTTGAGTCCCATTATTATATTCAAAATCAAAAAGATAATTGCAGTTCTCAACAAATCATTCTATTTGTTCCAAAAGCTGAATCGTTGTAAATTCGAAATTCTAGAATTCATTGTTTATTAACGGCTTGTATCTGTTATGATTACTTAAACGCGTTCTTGACTGCAAAACTGTTTTTGGTACGTTAAAACCGTAATAGCATGACCTTAAAACCCACTATCATGAAAATATATATTCTTTTTTTTCGAAAATTTTTCATTTAAATTATCTATTAGGAACGATGAAAAATGTAAAAGAATTTCTGGTCTTAATTTCAAATTATGGGACTTTCACATTTATACAGCTTTTCAAAATGATAGGTCGGAGCATCCATCTTGCAAAAATCTGTGTCGGTGCTTGTTAACACAACATTTCAAATTATTTTTGCATGTTTTTAGCAAATCTTTGCATTCACCCTATCTCCTCGCGCAATTTATCGCATTTCTTGTAATTTGGCTTTTCATTAGATTTTCATTTTATTTATTTTTTCCTATCTATTAGGCAATCGACTAATTTATCTCAAGTTTCAGAGTTATTAGATTGTATTCAAATACCAAGCGAGAAATAGACCTTTTCGTAGCTTATACATGAATTAAACATCAAACTTTCACGAAAAAAATTTCCCATAAATAGAGCGTATCAACTGTATTCCACTGCAACAGAGCATGTAAATACGGCACTCTAGTCAAGCGTAATATAGTTGATACGCTTTGCTTTCGGGAGCATTGGTTAGAAATTTGTTCTTCGGGATAGTCCACACTAAAATCGATATTCTCTAAGATTTGACTGTTAAAGAAATTCAATGATTATCGGAAGCTCTTAAGAATGAGGAAATACAACCTAATATTTAGAAAATTTATTTGTCGGTTGATGAAACAATTCAAACAAAAATCAATCAATAAAATCAACGATTAAAAAAATGAAGGATGTTTTTAAGAAAACGAATAGAGATTCAGCGGTTGCTTAGTGAAGACTAAGTTTAAATCACAGGACGTCGGGTCGATCATAAAAACTGCGGGTAAATATCCAAATCGCTGAGAAATATTGTCTTTCAATCGTCTGTAACCTGGTGATGCGGATCCCAAAAGACATGACGGAGGAACACGTTTAAATTTTCACCTCACTGTTAGAAAATTCTTGAAGATTCAAGATTTTTTAAATTAGAAATGTAACTCGAATCTCAACTACAGGTAGATAAAAGTGATTTTTTGCACTTGTGACTAAAAATTCATTTATTAAAAACTTTTTCAAGCTTATTATTGATAATTGTTCATCGAAAGATAATAAATAAACTAATTACTTTTTTCAAACAATATAAGAGAAGTTAATTTATAATCCTTCCTTCATTCACATTCTTATGAATTGAAGATTCATGTATTTCACCAAAATGCTCAATTACGGTCGCACGTACATTTGCAGATTTCCTAGTACATACAGAGCCTTTTAAATGAAAAGATTCAAAGTTTTATGGTCCGAACTCGTGACCTAAAATACCTAAAAATGTATTTCAATCTTTCACCCTGAATGGGGCATCTAATAATTTTTTCGAGAAATGTCCTCTTGCATAAAATCAATGTTTTTCGACACTAATGGAACTTCCCCTCAAACTAAAGTTTGAGAGGAGTTTTATTTGTCTTAAAGAGAATCTTCTTGTAGCGAACAATAACCTTCTGCTTCGAAGTTCATCCAAGCTCGTAGCCAAATGATTCTGTTTGACTAGGAAATATATTCATGTTATTCCAAGCTAAACAGACAGAGGTTAATGCTCTTGTCTCGAAGCCAATCCTCCTCCAAATCACTATTGAAAAAGGGCTAACAGTGTCATAAGTGATTCAATAACAGTCATAAAGAGATTGTCTATCCTGTTTCCCGTGTTGCTATAAGGGATCGCATTAACAAACAGACAAAGAGAGAATGACATAGATGAACAAAAAAGCCTGGCTTAGAAGAGAAGGGGTAGTTATTAATTTATTTCATATTTTTTCTCGTTATATTAAACACACGCATTTCAACTGCCAAATAAAGCAATATTGATTCAACTCTTTCCTGCATCTCAAGCACTTTCCATAAAAATGTTGCTTCGAGAAAATTGTTTGGATAGTAAAGCCAAGTTCGGAAAATAGGAAGGAAAGAGCATTGACCAAACATAGAGGAAAGAATACCAACTTGGATGTGTGAAGGTTTATTCTCGGGTCGTTTTGACCTTATCTCGGTCAATCGATCTCTCGATTCCAAGACATAAAATATTCCGCTATCTAGAGGGAGAAGACTGACATCGTACATGTATAACTGCACGGAGACGGGCATTGGTATAGACTTATAGAGGGTGTAGGAGGGTGAGGACATGTATGAGGATGGGGATGTTCCAAAGGAATACCAGTACCAAGTTTCTTGCCCTGAGGCAGCCAACCCAATGCCGGTGGCGACGGCCGACTCGGACAAACTTGAACCGACGATTAATATTTGCAGACAATGGGCCTCGCATATTTCCATAGCATCATCCAACCGAACGAGATATTCGTACGCTCATATCCAACCAATACAAATGAACGTACATGTATGAGTGCAGGGGTTTATGTGTGGATCTTTAATGTATGTTCGCCGAGGTGGATCTACGGTACCCATCCTTGAGAGTTTGCAGCGGTAGCATCGGCGTCGTAGTTACCTTACATGTGCCATATACACATGGTTTCCGGTAGTCTGTGACGCGACGGTACGTCCGTTGGCTTCAGCTGTATGATAGTGTGTATACGTATACGTAAACGTGTTTGTCACGCTACAGCTCTATGCTACGTAACGTACGATGCAAGTTTCCTTTGTCCCGCAAACTCATAGAGCGTCCTGCGCAAAATCCCTTCTTGTTTGCGACACCCTGCCTACAGCATACACGTCTGGCTGCCGCTTTTGCTGCTTGTAGCCCCCAGCAGCATTAATTTTAATATTTTAAAATCTAATTGTCATCACAAGGGCTTATTTTATTATAAGTTTTTTTTTCTTTGAAAGAAAAACCTTTCCGTTTGAACCTAGCTGATGCTTTTATTTGAACTTTCAAAATACATTATGAAATCAGACTAAGAACCTCATCATATAGCATGAATTAATGTTAAGATCTGAAGATCCAACGTTGGGAGTGCTATTGGCTATGTTGCGAGGAAAATGCTTCAATGATGTTTACTCCATGAAAAATGATTCTTTTGCAGTAGCTTTTTAAATGTTTTTATAATAATAATCCAATTATAACTTTCCATGCTTGAAATCAAGGAACATGTGCAGTCACAAGGTCCTCAAAGAAAGATAACTGACTTATATGAAAGCAAATATTTCACATTATATTGTGTTTCTTTATAATGAGGATATTGGCGTTCATAGTTAGGGGGTAATTTGATGAGGGAGATGCAAAGTCTTTTTTTTCTACTAAGGACTAACTTAGTTCCAGGTCAATTTAAATCACATCACACCTCATCGTCAAATTCAATAGGAAACTACAGGTCGATTTTTGAGTATTACCCTTTTTAAAACTACCATACTTAGATATCAATTTGAGCTCACATATTGAGGCAAGATTGATGAGTTTTGTGTCTGTGTCGATCTTCAATAGTTTTTGCAATATCTTTCTTTAATCTTTACCTGGAAAGGAGACCCTGAAATAAATATTTTGAATGGACAGTGGGGCACGACAAGGTATCTCGAGTAAAAAACAGACTTGGGGCACAAGTTTCCTTAAAAAGCCCGCAAACAAAATTTTTAATATCATCCGTACCTTGAGGTCATCCTATTATTACATTCTCATCAGAGAAGGTATTAGATTTGTGTAAAGTTTGACCCCCCTCGTTTTTGTCAAATGTCCACGTTTTG
>WSXT02156154.1:0-10163 GCA_011762715.2 Neuroterus valhalla | reverse complement strand
AAATAAGAAGTCGGAGAAAAAATACATTACAAGGTCAAATTTCGACTACGTCATAGACTACCATTTGCCCTTAATTTCCCAAACATAGCTGATTGCGTTCCGGACGCATGAATGGTTCCGGTGCAGCGCGCACTGAGCTACGTCCGCTTCAAACTTTTACCCTTTGCAGTAACCAGTGCGTTCTAGATCTAGACGCTGCTGGACTGTGTTTTTTTTCTCACATATGACATCAAAGAGTCTCGTAAATTTCCCATACCTAGGAAAAAACTGGAAATGTACCAAAATGTCGTCTTTGTTTCTAAAAATAAATTGTTTTCTCCTTGAAATGTGTAAGATACGGGAAAAAGTTACAAGTAAAAATCTTTCTCCGTTAAGACAACAACAACAAGTTTTTCCCAATTTTCACTATTTTTAACTGATTTTGGAGCACGTTCTTCAAGTATATATACACATTCTTGAATTTCATCAAAGACCGGTAGAAAATATTAATCTTTTGAACAGGGAATTTTATAAGCTCGCATGTTATTTATAAAGAAAAGAAAAAACAATTATTTGAATTATTATTATTTAATTTTCGAGTGATTGCCCGGATCTAGGAAAATTGGGAAGTTCTCCACAATCATGGAAAATCAGAAGTAGAATAACTTCATGATGTGAAAAATTTCCAGAAAAGCCCGCTTTTTAAAAACAATATTTCCAAAAAATGTTTGGCGTCCTAACCTGGAACTTTCTTCTATGTCAAAATGAGCACATATACCAAGTATCGCATCAACTTAATAAATTATTATAATCTCGAAATTAAAAACGCTCAAAATAAAAGCTTTGGAAAATTTCTAAGACCATGTAAAACTGGCAGGGCCGGCATCACACTTTTTTTTCGAGTGGGTAGTAAGAAGGAGGCTGAGAGGAGGGGGAGGGGGGGCTTTCATGAATGATGTTCTACCATTCATTTCTATAGAAAATATTAGAATTTAGGGTTTTGTCCGATAATTCCGAGTGGGTATGTACCCACTGGGATGTTTTCCGAGTGGGTACCACTACCCATACTACCCACGTCAACCGCCGGCCCTGAAAACTGGTAAAACTTGCTGGATTCACAGAGAAACTTTTAGAGTTTGGGAAAGTGAATAAAACATACTAAGCAACGTTTTTCTGCGTTTGAATACTCGATTAAATTTTGAAAACATTCTTATGTGATAATGAGCACTTAGGGCCTGAACCTCCCTTCGTGAATTTGATTTTACAGCTCGAACATCGATATTTGAAATATTGCATTCCTATTTGGCAGGGAGAATGTCGGTAAGGTAGGAATCAGATAAGTAGCATATGGCTCGAAAATAGGAAAAACGTAGTAATCTTGTGGTCTTGATTTTTAATCGTTATAAATTTAGCTGGTTCCTCGAAGTCCAAAGTCTTGAGGCCATGTAACAATTAACCAATTCCTACGTTACCGACATTTTCTCGCAACAACTTAATCAAAGATTTGCTTACGTCTACGTTAAATGAGATATCAGATCTAAAATTTCGAAATTGGATAAAGAGAACTAATGAACGTTCGTATGGTCCCGAATTTCCAGAGCCACAAAAAAAAGTTTTATGGCTATCTTTAATAAGAATCTAAAAATTGTGGAATCATACAAGCAGTCTTGAGTGCCTTCCATTCGATTTAACATTTGAGTTAAGTACCGAAATTCCATACTTCGCGTGAATGTAAATTGTTCGAAAAAACGTCGATAAGGTAGAAATCGGGTAAGTTCTACATGAGTACATGGCCTCAAAGTTAAGAAAGTCAGAGATGCACTAATGAGATAAAAGTGTGTTACATACGACTGTTCTCGAAGGAAATTTTTGTTAAACGCGTTCCTCACAATCTTGCCATTAATATTAGTGAAAATATTAATACCTAAACTAGTCAAGTTCTTAGAAAGAATTATTGTAAAGACGAATTTGTAGTTTCTGATTTTCCAATTCCAAATTTCATATTTTCAAAATGAAGTTCGGATCTCTTTTGAATTCGTTCATTCCTAATGAACATGATTATATCAAAACCTATAATTAGGGCCATGTAAGACTCATCCCCATACTTGCTCACCAATATTTTTTTGACCAAACTCATGTCCACGTGATTTAAGGTATCGAGTTTGAAGTTTTAAAAATTATATTTAAAAAATTAAGGAAAGTTGATTTGACAATGCATGTGTGTAATTGGAAAAATCATTTTTCATTCAGTGTCATGGCCATGGTCATAAGGTATGTCACCAGATTCCTACCTTACCGACAGCCATTCAATCTTTTTCTTTACTGATGGTATTCAAGCATTAGGGAATTTTCCTCTAATATCTCTTATTTTTAAAGTCATTTAAACCCTAATATTAGAATCGACATGTTTTTTCATGCAGACAAGGGCAAAGATTATGATATCTTTGCTTCTACTATATTTTAGTTTCATCACTCATATAAATTTTATTTTTGAAGTCTATCAATTAAAATTGGAATTTCAGAGAATTGGGGTTAGGATCATTTTCAGATGGGAAACTTTCATCTTATAATGTTATAAATAGATAATTATAATCATTAAGGTTATGTGGCCGATTCCTGACTTACCGATAATTCGTTCTGAAATTCATAATCTCACGAAATAAGATATAAAGTTGAAAGCGTGTAGAATACAAAAATGAAATAAGGTATGGTTTATCTGTTCCTAAATTTTTATAATTTAAGGGCGTGTCATGTATGCGTCATGTAATCAGATTCCTACATGACCGACACTTTTTTATACCCTTGTCAAAGATAATAATTTCTCTGGTAGGAGAAGGAAACAATGGAATAAATGAACAATCAAATCTCTCAAAAAGAGAAGCCTTCCATGTGGAAAGTGAAATCAAGAATTATCAAAAAATCGTCCAAATTGAAAATATATTATGTATGAAATTTTCCCAAGTTTTATATAGCGATCCATTTTTCTTATTATGATGCATTTGATTTTTATTCTATTCGCAAATTTCGACTGAAGGACTCCGAATTCAAATATACTTTGGATCATTTAGAACAGTAAAATCAGGAAGCCGACAACTCAGGGGCGCATCTAGACATTTATGGGCCGAGGGCAAAATAATTTTGGGGGCCCTTCTTCCTAAACCTTCTAACATTTTCGAATAATTTTTCGCGATCCACGCGGGGCCCGGGGCAGATTGCCCCAGTTGCCCCCCCCCCCAATTTGATCCAAAGTTCAACTGCTTTCCTTAGAATTGTCTTTTTGATTGAAAATTTAACTGTTCCGAAAGAAAACTGAACTATTTCTTATTTATGAATTTTTTCTTAAAAATTCAACTGCTTGGTTGAAAGTTGAACTCCTTTGTTCGAAATTGATTTTTCGCTATTTGAAGATTAATCATTTTAGTCGATAATTCAACTCTGAAGCAGTATTCATCGCATTCAGCTAGAAATTTCATTTCTGTTGTTGGAAATTTATCTTTCTAGTTGAAAATTCAACTACTCGGTTGAAAGTTAAACTTCTTTGTGAAAAATTTTTTTCTCTGTTGAAAATTCGTGATTTTCATTGGAAATATATCTCGTTGATTGAAAATGGAGGTGTTTTGGTAGAAAATTGAACTCCACTACTCCCAAAAACTAAAGGATATTAAAAAATCCAAATTTTTGGGTGATTTTCAATATGCGATAGCTCAGAGGAAATTGGTTGTACAGTAAATAAAAAAAAGAGAAAATTGTAATTTCAAGTGCCTTCTTTTCAGATCTGGACTGTAAAATTTTTTAACAGTGAGCAGATTTCAAGTAATCATCCAAAAACTAACGGAACAACATTTTCAAAAAGTTTTGCTCGTCTTTAAAGAAATTAATCAGTTTTGATTTTAGCCCTTATCGAGCTCCGTACAATGAGTTGGCGCAGAGTAAACGTTAAACAAAGCAAAAAAGTCACTTTAACTTTGACAATTATTTACTCGGGAACTTTATCCTTAAGTTCACAAATTTTCAACTTTTTTTCACTTAACATTATCACTTTGAAATTGGTTTATCAAAAGCCGTTGATTCTTTGTCAGAGAGAATGTTTTGCAGTTTCTAAAACCCTTCTTCCGTTTGCGGTGTGATCATTTTTTCCCGAGTAATTGATTGTCGAAGGTAAAATTGAATTTTCTGCTTTGATCAACAATTACTCTGCCACAAATCATTGTACGGAGCTCGCTAAGAGTTCAAATTCAGGCTGATTAAATTCTTTGAGGAAAATTCCGTTCACATGACGAAAAAAATTTTAACATTCTAAAAACAAGCAAAAATTTTTAAAAATTTTGATCCGTTAGTTTTTGGATGATAATTTAAAAACCGCCCACGCTTTAAAATTCTACAGACCAGATCTGAAAAGTAGACTTTAAGTTAAGTTGAGTCTTTTTTATTTTATTTATTTTTTCTTTATTTTTATTTCTTTTTTTCGGAATTTTTTATTTTTTTTATATTATTTTTTTTTAAGATTGATAATTTCAAATAAAAATTCATTTATAAGGTTGCAAATTTCACTTTTCCTGATGAAAATTTATCTGGTTAAAATTCATATATTCCATTAAGAATTCACAATTTCTAGTAGGAAAATGTTATGTATTCACATATCTATACATGATAATTCATCGAATAAACATTTCAGTCCATAACAAGCCAATGTCAAAAAAAGTAGATTTCTTCGAAAATAATGTTTAGTAAAATAAATGAGTGAATATAATCATAAAATAATTTTACGGAAGAATAATATGTCAGTTTTTGGATGATAACTTAAAAACCGCCCACGCTCTAAAATTTTACAGACCAGATCTGAAAAGTAGACACTTTAAATTAACTCTTTTTTATTTTATTTATTTTTTTATTTTTAGAATTTTTTATTCCATTTTTTTTCTAAATATTTTTTTTGAAGATTGATAATTCCAAATAAATTTTCATCTATCAGGTTTCAAATTTTACTTTTCCAGATGAAAATTTATCTGCTTAAAATTCATATATTCCATAAAGAATTCACAATTTCTAGTAGGAAAATATTATTTATTCACGTATCTATACATGATAATTCATCGAATAAACATTTCAATCCAAAACAAGAGAATGTTAAAAAAAGTCAATTTTTTCAAAAATAACGTTCAATAAAATAAATTAATTAATATAATAATGAAATAATGTTACGGGAAATTAATATTCATCCAATGGAATCCTAGAACGGAATTTAAGAGATTTGTAAAATAATCTTTACTCGGATCAATCTCCTTGGGAAAGTGGGAATATATTTTTTCGACGATTGGAAATCTGAATTTATCTAAAAACTTGTTCAAAAATCTTCTTCTCAAACCACTAATATTTTTATCAATCGATCAGATCGGTCAAACGAGAATAGTCATCGCCAAGGGTGTTTCCTTCATTTCTGGAACTGTTTGAGTATTCCTGGACAGTCGCATCCGGTCCCGTCCATATATCCTGTATGGATCGCTATCTCTGCGTCTTTATAGCTGAATGAAGAATGACATATACATATATTTCACATTTATAGATGATCGAAGCAAAAAAAAAAAGTTTTTTTTTCCAAATTCGGAGGGGCTCAAAAAGTTGCAGTTTGGCACCCGAAACACTCCCAAAATATTACAGATAACAATAAAGCTCAGAATAACGAAGAGTAGCGAATCTTTTGTTTTTTTAAGGAAAAATTAATTGTTTATCAAATAAATATGGTTCTTGAAATAAGTATTCTCAACTTTAACTATCCTCAGAAAAATGGGCAGCAGTCGAGAAAAATCCATACATGCATCGTAAATTGGCATTAAATTTCGAAAAAGGAGAAAAAAATGTTTTCACTGGATTAAATGATACATTTCTTGCAGGTAACGATTTTTTTGAAAGAAGTTTCAAAATTTTATAGAAGTTTTTCTACAGAAGCTTTAAAAAGCTATAGAGCTATAAAGAATTTTTGTTGCATCAAGGATTGTTAAAAATTCGAATAAACCATATAAAACTATGAGTTTGTAGAGTTTCAAGAAAAAAGTTATTTTCAACTGAGAAAGATGCATTTTCTACCAGAAAATATTACTTCCTTACCATCGATCAATTTGCAAAACTTATAAAATGCAACCCCAAAAAACAAATTTTCAACAAGCAAAATGATTCCTCACCAAGAAAGATGAATTTTCATACAAAAAGTTGAAATTCCCACCAAATGGTTTAGTTTCCAAACAAGAAATACTCAACTTTGATCCAAAACAGTCTCTTTCTCAATTTAGAAACATAAATTGTAAAAAAAAAATATAATTTGCAACTAAATAGTCGGATTTTCAGAAGAAAATGAGATTTAACTCAACAGTTCTTAAGACAAGAAAAACCATTTTTTCGGGAAGTAAGTTGAGTTCTCGACAAAGAAAGAAAATTATTTTAGATTAGAAAATTTCCAATCGAATGAATGAACTTTCTGGCAAAAGATACGAAAATCAAACAGAATGGTTGAGTTTTCAACCTGCAAAGAATATTCTTTATCCAAATGGTCAGATTTTTACACAGAAAAGGTTCAACTTAACCAAAAATTGTAAAATTTTATGGGCCAAAAAGACGAACTTTTAAAAAGAAAAATTTTCAACAAATTAGTTTCCAACTTCATTTGAAAAAAAAGAATAGTTTATTCAAAATTGCATAAGCAAAATCATCAAAATTCTTTTTTGGTCATATTTTAACCAAATGTGCCTTTATGCATTTATAGAGCTGCATTTTTTTTTAATTTTTGACCAATAAAGATGAAATCACTACCAGAAAAATCCATTTTCAACCCAAAAAGACCAATTTGCAAAAAAATACTTGAACAGGCAACCAAATTATTAAGTTTTCAATCATAAATAATCAAAAATCATTACAAAAGAATTCAAATTTCAACCAGATTGATTAATTTTCGGAAGAAGGAACTGAAAATTTTTCATAAAACAGTTGAATTTCAAAAAATAAATGTTTTCGACCAAAAAAGATGAATTTCTAAATAAAAAGTGACTTCTTCACGATAAACTTTCAAAATTTTGGAACAAAAAGGAATTTTCAACAAAAGGGCTGATTTTTCAACATAAAAAGTCGAATACTTCATAAAACAGGTAACTTTTAAAACTGAGAAGATGCATTTTTTCAAAAAAAGATCATGAAAACCGAAAAGTTGAATTAAAAAACAAATATCACTTTTCAATTTGACTGTTGTATTTACAACCAGATAATTGAACATCCGAGCAAGAAGAATAAACTTCAACCAATGAAGATAAATTTTCAACCCAAAAAGACGAATTTGCAACCTAAAAGTTTGAATGATTTCTGAAAAATTTGACTTCTAAACCTAAAGAAGTCCACTCTTTCTTTGTAAATACGTCTTTTAACGTTGTTACTTCAGCTTTTTTGGCACAAAAGTACTCTTTTAGAATTAAAATTTCATCTAATGAGTTAACTTTCCTTGATTACAAATGATCATATTAATCGAAAATTGATCTTTCCGGGGTGGTTCCCATCCTTTATCGCAGGAAGACATTTATTTTGGTTGAAAATTAATCTATCCTAGTTAAAAATATTTTTTTTTTAATTTATAAATTTGATCTTCAGAGTAAGCGAGGAGCAGTCTTCATAAGTCAAAAATCATGATTCCATATAAATTATAGAAATTCCATGACAATTCATCATACATAAGAATTTTATTTCATTTTTGTTTTCATTTTGTTATATTTTAGTATGGACCTATTTTCATACATTGTTTTATATTTATACAAACCATAACATTATATATATAGATATACTTATTCTTATGCTAATATTTGTAATTATGTATATAATTTTTATATTCGTGGTCGTATCGCCATTGTTGAATGGAATCATGCAATTCCATTCTATGTTTGAATAATCAATGCAGGCTGCATTGACGCATTTCTTTTCCATTCTTTATTTCACGAGACAAGGTGACTGCACAAACGTTTATTTTTGCCAAATAAAATCGATTTGATTATTTTTTCCATTATTCATTTATTCTTCTCAAATACATATTATTATATATAAATATTTTTTTAGAAAATTTTAGATTTTATTGTACAGGGTTGTTAAAGTAATTTTCGGATTGCAAATATAAACAATTTCGAGTATCATTATTTAGGTATATATTTAAAAACTATTATATTCAAGGCTACCAATTTTCCTATATATTCCAGGCAAATTTCTCTTCGAGAGTTAGGGATATTGAAAAGATTGAAAGGATTTCCAGGGTCTTCAAAAGATGTATTCTCAAGAATTGATGAATTGGATAGAATTTTATTCTTAAAAGTTGTATGAGTTTTCGAATGGGCATTCCTGAGGATTCTTAGGAATATGGAACATTTTAAGGGTTTTCAAGAGATTTAAAGGAATTTTTAAGGAATTTTACCAATTTTGGTCAAATTTAATTATCTTCCAAAGCTTTTAAACGTTTCAGATAATAAAAAAAAAATCCTATGCAGTTCAGTTATTTCTAGTTTCAACATTTCAACTAAAAATTCTGTAATTCCAACACTTTCTAAATTTGAAATTATTCGAACTTTAGGAAAGTTTCATTTGAAATCGTTAAACTAATTAATCTTGGTTATAAAATTATGGAATTTTAATTACTTTTCAGTTGAAATTTTCCCATCCTGGAAATGTCAATCTCAAATTATAAATTAATAATTATTCCAGTTCAAATCCTTCCAATTTGAAAATGTCCTATTTCTTAAATATGAAGTAATTGAATTTTTAGAGTTTTTTATCCAAAATTATTCAAATAAGAATTGAAAATATGTATTCATAAACTTTGCGTCTGAAATAATCTAATTAAGAACGTTTCCATGTGAAGATTTTTTTCAGAATTTTCTCAAAATCAATTCGAAAATCTGCATCTTTGTCAGATTTTAATTCGGACTTATTCAATTTCTAATTGCAAGAGCTTAAATAGGTATTGTCCTAATTCTATTTCTTTTAGAATTAAATTAGGGCAAAAGAATAAATGGAAATAGAAAAGATTTCGAATTTTATCATTTCTGAACAAATACCAAGATTAGAACAATCCAAAATTTGTAAAATTTTCGAAAGTGAACAATTTTCATTTCAAAATTTTAAAATAGGGTAATGAGCGCTTAGGCTGTTTCAATTAGAAATTAAATTAGTTTGAATTGAAATCTGTCAAAGATGCCAATTTTCTGATTGACTTCGAAATTATAAGATTTTGAAAAAATCTTTATTTAAAAACGTTCCAAATTGAATTATTTTAGAACAAAATTTAAAAAACAGGACAACTTCAAGTTAAGAGTTGCAGTAATTCTCAATTTCTCAAAGTTTAATTTCTTTAGATATTTCCAAAAAGTTAAATAATTTCAAATTCATGAAGTGCTTGAAATCATGTAATTTCCAATTAAAAGTTTGTAGATAGGACATGAGGCACTTGAATTTTTTCATTTTGAAATTTAATTAGTTCGAATGAAAATCTAGAGCAATCACTGCAATTTTGTTCTGGATGGGATGAACCGAAAGGAAATTTAAGATTCTGCCTGGAAATGCACTCTTCCTATGCCAATTAGTAAGGATACTAATACTATCTTGGCCTTTAATTAATTATATGTCAAGAAAACGAATTCTATTATTCGTTCAAATTTCATAAGTGAATTGAAGTTTTAGATGTAAACTGTAGAAACCACCAATAACTGTTTGCAACTTTTCTGGAAGAATGCATAGAAAAGTATAATCTACTTATCGGAAGTAAAAAAACAAATCAAAATCCAAGATAAATACCGTTCTGGTTTTTTCCATTCACAAAAATAATAAGTCTCCTATAGCACAATGAATTTTTGAGTGCAAGAGCTGATCCCGAATAACACACAAACGTTTTTAAAACGTTTTCTGTCCAAACAAAAACGTTTAGGATTTTTCGTAAGAATCTCTCTAAATTTTCTGGAGTTAAATTTAACTCCAAAGGAGTTAAAATTTACTCTTCATGAGAATTGTAACACAGCCATTCTTTATGGAGTGATTTTTAACTCTTTCCTTGGAGTAGTTGAGTGCACTCCAAAAATGGAGTGAGCTTTTACACTTTATGGAGTATAAATGTAACTCTTTCGAGAGTTAGATTAAAACGTTATGGAGTAACTCTTTAACTCGATATG
>WSXT02156144.1:0-10163 GCA_011762715.2 Neuroterus valhalla | reverse complement strand
CACACACACACACACACACACACACACACACACACACACACACACACACACACATATATATATATATATATATATAAGATTATAGTGAGACTGTTAGTACTAATGCTACAAGGACCTAATATCATTACAACTACTCAAAAATGCCTGAGAACCAAATCCAAGACTACTTTCCTCGTGCAAGTTTTTGGTGATTTTTTTAGACGGTCCTTACACATTCAAGACCATCATGTCATAATTCACGGTACAAGGTACACTTTTTACAAGTTCTTATTTATGATATTAGTTATTATTATTATTATTATTATTATTATATCATCATTATTATTAGTGTAAATACGACGGCATGTAACATCGTGTACAAAGTATAACAGAATTGCATATTCATATTGTCTATGTTTTTAGAATATATGTTAAAGAGATCAAGAGAAAAAAAAACACACAAAAAAATTTCAATATACAGTAAGATTCTTTCCATATCGTTCACACCATGAAGTGCGAAACAGATGCTCTATGTTTATTATTATGGCGCGCTTACGCTTCCTTATGGCCTGAATAAGAAGGTCCTTACTGTTAGTATTTTCTCGCATTTTTCTGAGTATTTCTGGCGACGATATGTCTTATTATCTATGAATTAGAGATAATAAAATTATGCAAAGAAAAAACGCCGTAAACAGAATACCCTATTTGACTGTAATTATATATTGCATCTTGCACAACTTCCTCTCCTCTTACTACTGCTGCAATTATTACCATCACCGCTATTACTGCTCCTGTTTTGCCGTACGCTTTGCGGTTAAAAACTATCAAGCATTTTGGTCCTAAAGTTAAAAATCATTCTAAGAATCGATTCGAAACAAAATATGCATGCACATTTTATAATTTATGTTCTGCATCATTTGTTTTTGAAATTGTTATTTTGAATAATGAAAAATATAATTTATTTCAAGAAATGCATAATGAGACATAATTTCAGTGTTATTGCGTTTCTTCAGGAACGAAAAAAAGTGAAGAAGCAATACTGTGATTATGATACTGCGGCTGTTATAGTAGTAAAGCTGAAGAATAGTTTCTAGCTCGTAAGCATTAGATCTCTAGGGAAGATATGTAAGTGACGGTGACAAATTACGAGAATCTTACGTCGGAACAATACTACTGTTACTACTACTATTGCTATAACTGCCACTACACTACTTCTTTTTATGTACCAGTTTTCAAATTCGGTGTATGAGAAAACCACAAGTGTTCAGTTGCCTTGCTTCCGTTGCGTTCCTGTGTGTTTCAAACTATACATAAGAGTGGGCCAGAAAAAAACGGTTTTCGAGTAGCGTATTCTAATAGAAAGTGAAAGTTGCATTTGCCTAAAAGTAATGAGCCATCTGAATTTAAGTTGGATCAGTTTACATCTCTTATTCTATTTTGAGTTTCGCGGCGGTACAGTTTCTGATACTAAAGACAGTTCATCTTCGTGGTAGAAAAATAATGGTATATTCTTTCGATTCAAGATCAGAAATTCAAGCATGACGGGTTTAAAATTGGTTTCAATAAATTGTGCAGTTTTCAGTCATTTATTATTTATTCTTATTCATAATTGAAGGAATTCATTCAGTACCAAAAACTCAACCTACGAAAAATTCATCGTAATGTTATGGTCCATAGAAATTTCTTATTTGAATTCCCGAATCCATGTATACACTACCGGTCGAAAGTTTGGGTTCACTCAATAATTTCCATAATATGTGAATAATAGGTTTTTTCCCCTATAATTGATATTTATTTGTATTGTTTACAATAAAATACTCATGTTTTCAGAAAAATATGGGATGAAGTACACAAAGATTTCTTGATATATTTTAAATTTTTTGACTATGAGAATGTATTATTCAATGTATTCGATGTAAATTCGAAAATAAAGCAAATAAACTGTTAAAATTCGTTACTCGAAAAAGGGGTTTTTCTGTTCACTCTAATAAGCATTGCTTGTATTGAACGCTTGTTGTTCCTCAAATGTTTTGTATGATAAGGTGTTTCCAGTAGTAAAAATGTGGTTGTGTTGGATTCAAGAACGAGCGAAATAAGTACTCCAGAAGAGTCGTTGCTTAAACCAAATACAAATGGAAAAATTACGAGGAAAAATAACTGGATAATCTGTTGTCGGTGATTTGAATAAGAATATAAATATTTGTAAAAATCTTCGAGCAGAATTTTGATCGGAAATACAAGCTAAAAGAAATCTTGTCAATAAAAGTATGCGATCAAGGTCTTGCATTTGGAAAATATTATTACTGGCAGCTAGTCAGAGGAAGTTGACAACTATTCCAGTTTGCAGAGGAGTAAAGCCAGAGATTTCATGTGAAGTGAAAATTTGGCCCTCGATTCTAATTTTTCAGATGTGTGCAGTTTTGATAATAATATTTTTGTGAACTCTGGCACACCTCCCTTAGTTAACCGTCAAGTAGTAGGAGCACGGATGTTTTTTGATATTCTCTAAAATGCACATCATTCTTAGAAACCAAAGTATTCCTTTTTTCTAATGTATCAGAAAAAACGTAAAAATTCCGCAAAAAAATTAATCCTAATCAGGGCCATTGAGCTTGTTGCGTGAGGAGATATTACTATAGAGGTTAAAATTGTATTATTTTCACAAATCATTGATATTTCTAGAAATATTGAATATTCTCATGGGTCCTTGACGTTATTTCAAAGAGTGATTTGCACAGATTTTCTTCCAAGTTATAACGTAAATCGTGAACATTTTTTCCTACATTGTTCAGGTTGGAACTCAGATTTAAAAAAATAAGTAAAGATTCGAAAAATGCTTTCAAATTTTTGAAAGATTCGTGCCTTAAACGGCTACCTTAAAGAGCTACCGCTCGGGCCCTAACTTCACGGTGCTGTACTAGCCTATTTTAAGTCACGGATAGACGAACCGTAAGTGCGAATTTAAGTTAGTCAGTGCTGTAAAATGTTGTACGATACTTGAGACTTAAGTGGCCCATTTTGGCACGGCGTGTAGTTAGCGCCCGAGCGGAGCGAGGGTGACAATCACGCCGCACCAAATTATTATCTGTGCCTATTATCCGGCACGTTTCGTAAAGTTATTTCAAAATATGCGCATTTTTTATTCTCAACATTTTTCATCCAAATAATGATATATTTCTGAATTTTCACAATTTTCTCGTTCCAAGTTCAACCTCAACCAAAAACAAAAAAGTTTTTTTTACAATTTTTCTTGTATGTTGAAAAAATTGCATGAAAATTTATCTTCAGAATGTGCCTAAGAACATCAGAAAATGTTCAATATTTCTGGACTTATCATTAAATTAAGAACAAACTGGAATGGCCACATTTTTCTTCGAATCTTTTTACAGAATTAGCTCAGTAGCTTCGCTTAGGGCAGAATCTTTGTGGAATTCCAATTTATTTTCTGGTATTTTGTAAAGAAATGTTATATGCACTTTGTTTTATAAAATTTATGAACATTTCAGCAGATATAGAAAAACTGTTGTCCTCGTACTACTAGACAGTACTGTAGTTGTAATTGTAACAAGCTAGTGAAGGGTCGTCTCAGCATTGGAAGCTCAACGATGGTGTGATGAACAAGGAACTATTTTTGGATATTTGTGAGATAAAGCTTTCCTTGTTTGGAGTAAAACAGAAAGTTTCAACGATGCATCTGCTTTTAGTGCCATTTTAATTTAATGTCTGGCGAAATACCAAGGATTTTTGTTGTAACAATTCATATGCGAAGGTGGTATGATTAGGTTATTAGATTTCGTGCGATAGCTAAATTATTGTTTGGTGAAAGAATTATGTGTACAAAAACAGATTATTAATAATGATAAAAGTTCACTGAAAATAAATTTGCTATGATCAAATAGTTTTGTCAACAGAATTGTCGGGGTTCGCTTCAGTTTTGACTTGAAAGATATTATCAACATGAAATAATATGTATTCAAAGTTTGAAGTTGTTGTAAGTCTTTTATGTCACATCAAAAGTGATGTTTGTCTTTATATTCGCGGCAGGATGCTTTATTTATCTATTTTGTTTCATATTCTTTCATCGATACAATTTTCATTTGGTTTACATAACGGGATATTTGCTCATTTTCAGAAGCTTGAAAAGTGTATAAACACAAGACGGGGTTTTTAACTTGATGAAACGTAATTTTTACTGTGATTCAATAAATATTTATGATATTGCGAGCAATATTAGCCAGTAAAGAAAATTGTTAATGCACAGTTAGTCATCTGGGTTCCAAGCACTTAATTGAGTAAATTATGATGAATTAATAATACTCGGATAGATAGATTTGATGCTTCCAGGATGATCCATTATAATAAAAGGAGGTGTTTCAAGTTTCGATCGTGTAAAAAACGCAAAACATCTTCTTTCAATATTTGGATTGTCAAATCTCTTCGGTAAGATACAGATTTGAAAATGAAAAAAAAATATTATCATCGGATGACTAGCTAAGTATTTATTTTTCCGATTTTTACTTTGACATTTTGATGTGTGTACACATCCACCTCTTTCATGAAAACTTGTTTGTATCTCTATAGTAATAGTGGTTGTGATTTCGTTATCATCGCTTCAAGCGATAAGTGTACAAATGTTAAAATATATATAACATATGAAAAAAATTAGGTGATTCAGAAGTCCTTCCGTTCTCAAAATACTGATCCTGTGAATGCCGTTCCTATATTTAGAAGTAGGCTGCTTTTAAATATTTAAAATCGGATATGAGAGTGCGCAAACAGACAAAAGAAATGTATGAATTTATGCAAAAAGTTATTTCTATTTATTGATTAGAAAAATATTTTTACTCACATTATTCCTACACCGCGGTAGAACCTTGATCGTCAAAATATTTAAGTTATGAACAAAGCTCTGTTTCCTTCATGGGTTTGACTTTCATATTCTATATCCTGTTTTTATTTACGGTTTCATTTCCAAGTGACAATGATTAGTGCGGAAATTGGCCCTGGTAAGCAGTTATGATCGAGTGCTACGCACGATGCACATGCTATTTTGTCCAGTTACCGCTCACGAGAATGCGGCTTTGAAGCGAGTGAAGAATTAGGAACAAAGTTATGTACTTAATGACTGTAGCGATGCCAGTGGCGGTTTTCGGAATTTCCGGCTCGCCAAATGCATAGGCAGTCATAGTGAAAAAAGTGTAAACAGTTATTTAAAAAAAAATCATGAGTATTCCAAATGGAAGTAAGTTACTCTAGCAAGATATTATTAAAATGATTGATTATACATGAAATACATGGACAAGTTGTGTTGCGAAAATTTTTTTTCACGATAATCATTGTGTACAACATAAGCTCTAATTTTCAGAACCACTGACACTGTCTGACATTACACAAATCTGAAGTTGGCTTTTTGCATAAGAGAATTCATTCAAAAATGTGATTATCCAGATAACGAAAAGAAGAAAAATTGAATTGCGAATAAAAAGTAAGTGCACATAGTGGTTGCTAGGGGTGATATTTTTGAATGAAAAAAAAAAAATGGAAAAAGCCAACTTCAGATTTGTGGGAGATTTGTCTATGGGAGTTTTGTCCACATCCGTAGGTTATACCGTTTAAATCACAATTTACTCAAATAGAAAAGATAGAAATTAGTCTTCCAATTACCGGATAAAGAAAACTTATCGAACACATAACCTACGCTCGAATAATTTTGAAAAACAAGTTATAGTAATATATAAATTGATAAATTCTTATTTATCCCTATGCAGAACAATGTAACTGGCGAGCCGAAAGTTATAGATTCCGCCATAGGAGGCGCTGCCTGTAAGATGTGCACGAAGCGAATAGTGACTTCGTCCTATGGAAGAATGCTATAATATAGGGAAAATGCCAGAGAAGGACGAAATTTTAATATTAAAATACGTTTGAAGTGGAGAATTCGCATAGAACATGAAAGTGGAAAATAAGCATTGCATCTTGTAGAGAACGTTGAACTGAGCTTATCTGTACAAGAAATAATAAGTATAATTTGATGGATTATAAACCTTCGATGTTTATTAGTGATGTTTTTTGACAAGAAATACTGACGTAACAAGTAACAAGTTTTGGCTTATTTGTATAATTTTTTTTTTCTTTCTAAATATGTATATTTTTCGAATCAGCTAAATAAGTTTTGGTGAATAGTCTTTTTCTGTTTTAAAAAAATTAGTAAATAGTGTGGGCTGAAACCTCTTCTGTGTTCCACGCACAAAAAATATATAGGGTCTAGCCGGGTAAGCATACAAAATCTGCCCTCGAACATAACGTATGAGGTCCAAATTGATGGCATGAGTTCATTTCTATGTATGATGCGATTGCATCAAAGGATAACCTTATAATGCATTTTCGTGGGATATATGGAGAGGTGAAGAGGGATCAGAAAAGTGGTTCATCTCGAAAACGGCTGAACCGATTTTGATAAACAAAATATATGTTGTAGACCCTAAAGGTTTTATCTTTATAGAAAAATATGAGAAGAGTATGACAAAAACTACTGGGTAAAAAACATGTTTGAATTTTTCAAAAACAATTTTTTGGGTGAAATTAGCGTGAAATTGCGCACCAAGCGGAGTTTCGATATTCATTTGTTATTTGTTTCCGTTTGAGCGCCTTCTCATTGTGGGCTCTTCATTTGTTCTTGCTCGTCATTCTCCTCTTCACGACATCTCACGTGGTTCCACCAATTTATTCTCAATATCGAGAACTGGTCTTGTACATTATTATTATAGATTTTGGAACAGTAATCTCATTATCCAAACATATTTTCACAGAAGAATATCATATGCGCTGGTTGTGATGTTTAATTGAAGAGAAGTATAGAAAAAGAAAATTAGTAAACGATGGATTTGGAGCGAATGCCTTTTCTCGCTTCCTTAAGGGCATTGGATAAACGAACTCTGAATTTTTGTAACGACGCCAATGCACTGTCACAGCAGACAATATGTCTGCGCGGGAGATGGCAGATAAATTTCAATTTCACACCGGGAATTTTATGATTATGTACAACACGGCATTTATGAAACATTCGCGGGTCATACATGTCATTCTATAACTCCCAACTATCTTTGTGCCCTTTCGAGACTCCATGACTATTTCTGAACTTTTTGCAAGACACATTTTTTTCGTGTAAATTGACTTCAGACATCTGTTTTTGTCTTCGGTGAGTCCAGAACTTCAGAAAAAGGAAGGACGAGGAATGAAAGATAGCCAGCTAGGAGTTTGTCGAGTGACTTTCTACTGGCACCTTCCTTGTACACATTATTAATTATAAAGATATGCATGAAGCCTCAGCCTCGCTTTAACAAATTAAAATGCATCCAGATTGATGGTTCCACAGCATCGAAGAAAGATGTACCCGATTCACTTTTGGGGACAGTTCAAGTATTACTATAAGAGAAGTCAAATCCGTGTTAAATATGGAAGGGGAGGATTGAAAATTCGTAAGAAATTGAGTTACATAATACTTGAACGGCCTCTAAGGGCTCTTCTGACCTTGTCCGGGTTCCTCGAAACAGGATTATTTCGTTCTTTCAATAGAAAAAAAACATTTGGTCTGGTTTATATCTGATGGTCATTATGTCATAATGGCATTATACAGTTTCAACATTTAAAGTGACAGAGAATAAGAGAATATTTATTGTGACACTTTCGACAATAATTGAAGATTTTATCTTCTTACATCATTTTCCAGTGTATTGAATTTGTTTTTGCCAATCGCATTGTGAAAAAATAAAGTGGGAAAACTTTCTGTTATACTTCAGAAAAAGAGTTTGAAATTTACACTGTCAGAGACAATGTAGTACCCTTTTTAGTCCTACATCATTTAAGCCATGTGTTCTACACTTTGTCCTCTTTTCTGAGACCGGCTTATCCTCCATTCCAAAAATCATCTCTGATCACCCCCATTCACAAGAGATTTTTCTTCTTTGGATTCTGGCTCTTTACCGGTTTCCCGTCCATGCATTTGCTCTAAGTCTAAAAAGTCAAAATCGACCAAACCTGGTACAGATTATCGAGTGTAAGTTGGATCGTATTTGCTCGCCTGTAGCAAGTGCACATATGTGCATGAATACACACACACACATGCACATACATTAAATCTAAAGGTTCTTATCGTTCTTGCTGCAACGGTATTCAAAAGTATGTTCACAGAATCTGTACGAATATAATGAAGAAGCAAAAGACATGTTTTTGGATCATGCATACACATACTGCGGCAAAGAAAATTGAATTGAGAGGCAACACAAGGACAAAATGTGGTAAATAATAAGTCTGCTTATCCCGATAACTCTCACAGCGCGCTTCTTGGGACAGCAAAACGCTAAGCGCTCAATATCTCGCATTATTTGCAGCACTTATAGTTTAAGAGATACGACGCCAGTATTAGATCAACATTAAGTGCGGTCATAACATTCATATATAATTGCCCGCTCTTCGCAATTTTTGAACGCGAAGCGCTCAATATTTCGAATCAACTGCAACACTCATAGTTGGAGGGCAGCGACAGTGCTGAAATGAGGTAAGTTTCAAATGCAGTTATGCCAAACATTCGAATCGTTCGCCTTTCGCAAAACATTAGAACACTTATAGCTTAAATATTTTAGAATAACTGCAAAACTGACAGTTTGAGAGATGCAGCGGTAGTAAAACAACGCCAACGTCAAGTGCAATCATAACATTCATATAAAGTCACCCGCTCCTCGCAATATTTGAACGCAAAGCCCTCAATATTTTCAATGGTTTGCACTATTGTCAATTTAAGGGTAGAAACAGTCCTAAAATAAGTTCAGTATTAGATACTATTGCTCCAATCATGTACATCGTCCACTTCCTGCAAGGTTCTAACGTTAAGCACTCAACATTCCGAATTAAATGCAACAATAATAGTTGAAGGGCAGCAGGAGTGGTATAAAATGAGCATGAAGTAGGGCCAAAACAATAATATCAATTATAGCAGAAAACCAGCGCCGGATAAACATTTTTCAGGGCCTGAGGCTAAACCTCGTAAGGGCAGAGAAAATCCCAATTTTCAAGAAAGCACGAAAATAAGTCAAAATTATTTTTAAATTACTTATTATCAAGAAATTTTTTCCCCATATTTTACAATTATGGACCTACTGGATCTTTAGTGTAATTTATCATTGCTTGAACCTATGTTAAAATATGGATCACAAACAAATTTTTTTGCAAAATTTTCTGAAAATTATCAATTTTTTCTGAGATTTCATAGAACTTCCTTTAACGTACGTGAACTTGTTTAATTTTCTCTGGGGTCAGGGGCCCCTCGGTCCCCTGGGGCCTGGGGCGCTAGCCCCACCGTACCCTCTGGTTAATCCAGCGCTGCAGAAAACCCTTTTCAATTAATTCAAATGTCACAAACATTTCAAGAATATTGTGTTAAAATTTCGAGTTAATCGGAGCAAAACTCTCAAAGTTATACACCTTTTTGAAACACGAGGACAGCGTTTGTATCACCATAGCTGATAAAGAAGCGAAACGAGAAAGCAAACATGCTACGCGAGTCAAAGTAGACTTGAAAGAAAAGAAGCTGAACACAACAAAATTGCTACGGTAGATGTCCTTTATGGAGCTGGAATCGATGATTCAGTGTTATTTAGAAAAAATAAATACATTTTTCACTTTCTTACAGTTCAAAACTTTAAACGCGTTTTTCTCAAAATCATAGTTTTGAAGACGGTGTTCACTCTCCTGAAAAAACTATTCAACCGATCGTTCTTAAGTTTGGTACACATTTTCTACATACATATTGTCAGGGTTAAACGGTCTTTATATTTTATTTTTCCGACATTAAGGGTGTTTTCCACTTAAAAAATGGCGAAATTTTTCGTCAAAAATCACATTTTTCGCTCTAAACGACCATAAAAAATTAAAAAATCCATGATTGGTCAACTTTGGACCCAAGAAGAACATGTATTTTAATGATAAAATTTTACTCATTTGTATCATACAACTCTACGTTGAGATATGATGAACACCGCAAAAAGGAGACGTCACCGTTAATCTGCTGCCACCGGCTTATTTATTCGTCTAATTTGAATCGTCCCACAAATCAATGGGATGATATCATAGTTTTCTGGACGACCCGACGTCTTGATGTAGCCTCATTAAAAGAGTGGGAGACGCAG
>WSXT02156133.1:0-10163 GCA_011762715.2 Neuroterus valhalla | reverse complement strand
GTAGACGAGATATTAGAAAGAATGAAGGGAGTGATTGAAAAGGTAAAAGAGGTGGTAAGACCAAAAGGGAAGGGGGAAATGGAAAGAAAAGGTTGGTGGGACAAGGAACGTAAAAAAAGTAGAGATGAAATTAAGGAGACTGCAAGAGAATAGAGAAGAGGGGAGATCAGCAAAAAGGAGTATAATAGGAGAAAACGAGTACCTGAGGGAATGTTAAACGAAAAAAGGCAGAAGAAGAAGGAGAGATATATGGAGGAAGTAGAACAAGCAGCAAAGGAAGGAAAGGTATGGGAGGTTATAAATAGGAAAAGAGGAAGAAGGAAGGGAGTGTATGAGGATATACAAATGAATAAATGGACGGAATATATCGAAAGTCTGTTGAGAGGCGAAGAAAGGAAAGTTGAAGAAGTAAAGAAGGTAATAGAAAAAAGAGAGGAAGATACGAATGACATAAGCAGGGAGGAAGTGAACCGGGCAATAGAAAGGCTAAAAAGAGATAAAGCGACAGGAGGGGATGGCGTAGAGAATGAAGCTCTGAAGTATGGGGGGGGGGAGTGTGAGAGAAGAGATGGGGAGAATCTGCAACAAAGTTTGGAGAGAAGAAGGGTTGCCTGAAGAATGGAGGACGGGACTAGTGATTACGATAATCAAAAAAGAAGAGGGTAAAAAGGTAGAGGATTAGAGAGGTATAACTCTGATGCCGGTGGTATAAGATGGTTAAGAGAGTGGGAAACCATAATACCTGACCTGATGTTTCTCATTAAAAATTTATCTTCTGGACGAGAACTCAATCTTGATCATCAACATTTCAACTATTGGTTCAGAAATAAGTGATTTTTTTTATTCGTCTTTTTCGTAGCAAACTAATATTTTTCGTCTCAAATACAATCTTTCGGTAAATATTATTTGGTTTCTATTAAGAGAATTCAATCATTTTTCTGAAAAATCACCTTTTTGGTGAAAAATTAGTCTTCGAATGAAATTACAACTTTTGTTGAAATTCTATGTATTTCGTCGATAGTAATTTGTCTAATGGGTAAACATTGTTCTGATTGTTAGAAAGTCCAACTGTTTGGTTGAAAATTAATACATTTCTCCAGGAACTTTGATTTTTTTAGCAGTCCATCTTTTCGGTTACAGAAACAACTGGTTGGTTCAGAATTTTTTGGTTTTAGTTATAATTTATTGTTACGTCAATGTATTCTCATTGATGCAAAATTCGTCTTCCTTGTAGAAAATTCAACAGTTCCCTTATTCATTGGGGGGGGGGGGGAATGGTATTTGTGATAAGCAATTTATACTTTCAATCGAGAATGCGGCTGGTTTTTCAAAAATCATTTGTTTTATTTGAAAATCTGGATATTTTTTGTAAAAATGGTCTCTCCGGTAGGAAATGAAACTTTTTCGTAAACATATCTGAATACTTGGTTGTAAATTATTTCTTATGAGTTGGCGATCAAGATATTCTGTAGAAATGAGTCTCGTCCAGCTAATTCCAATTTTTGATGATTTAGAATAGTATTATTCCTTAGATTGTTTTTTTCTCCAAAAAATCTTCTATTCTTATGCAGAAAATTTTTGATGCTTAGTTGGAAATTGAGCTACCTTGGCAAAAATTCACACATTCAGATGGAACTTCTCCTTTTCTTTTAAAAATAATCATTTTTAGGCAAAAATTCTTCTTTAACCGATCAATATCCTATTTTCGAATTCAAATTATCTGTTGAAAAAGTCATCCATCTTCATGAGTTACAAATCTTTTTGAGTGGTTGAGGATTCTACAACTATTTTGTTGAAAAATTTTCCTCTGTTGGACCAATCCAATCATTTTGAATTAGTGATTTGAAGGTGAAGTTCAATTTTTTCAATAGAGATTCATTATTTGACGTAGAACCGAATCTTTTCTAGTTGAGAATTGCACTGTCCAATCAAAAGTTGATGTTGATTGTCAATGATCTGTCTTTTTGAAGCTTTGCTTTTTTTAGGAGGATATTCATATACTCTGTGCGAGGTGAACTAACTGGGAAAAACGGGAGCACCCCATCACGAGAAAATGGACACACAAAGTGAAACACGACACACGCAGCTATCCCCCCCCCTCTCTCTCTCCCTCTCTCTCTCTCTCCCTGCCGTTTAGGGAGCCTCTGTAGTATATGTGCAGTAGACTCTGCGCTTTCGTTCTCACATGTCTTCCTTTCGCCCACTCTTGCCCGGGACGGCGCGGCGCTCACTCGACGCGTCGCGTGTGTGTACTGAACACGGACTTACAGGTTAGACGCGGGTGAAAGCATTTATAATGAATAGTTCTGATAGTGATTCGTCTGAAATTTCATGTCTACATCTAACACTTTAAATTGACAAACTTTAATGATTTAACTACTTTGAAATTTAAATCTCCAATTGCGATCAAGTTTATAATTCCTGCTACAATATTTCTTTTACTGGCGTGCCTGTATGCATAAAGTGAGAGGATAGCTTTGATTGAAAATCAATTCTTCTCCTTGCAAATTCGTCTCGTGTTAGATATTCAAACTTTTTGGTTGGAAATTTACAGTCCCGAGTAAGAAATAGTCTTTCTTTGTTGATTCGAACATGTTCTCCATGTTCTCCTTTCGAAATTCTAACTCGCCTTTAAGGAGTTCACGTACCTTGTTGTTAACTTGTCTCTTTGATATCAAAAATTCATCCTCTATTCAAAATTGATGCATTTTGTTCAAAATTTGTCTTTTTTGGTTCAAGATTCAATACTTCAACTAGATATTTTAGAAAAATTTTACTTTTGGTCTAACAGATCGAATTCCTTTTGGACCTTTCACTCGGTTTGTATTTATTTGAATCTATTTTTTTCTTCAGCCACAATTTTTCCCACGTATACAGCTCATAAATCATGTACATCTTATAAGATTATGTAGGTGAAGATTGACATTTTATAAATGTATCAAATGTCGAACCCATTTGTGACACCAAATCAGGATGTTATGTATATTTTGTTAATTTGGAATTCTAATTCCCTACAATTTCATGTGTAGTGTATGATTTCATAATGGTAATGGGAATAAAAAATTGTTTAAAGAGTCCAAACATGTAAAGAGGCAAGATAACTACAACGCGTATGCGGATGCCGTTTACAGGAAAGTTTCGCGCGGATATCTGCTTACAAGTCTGAACGTGTATGCACACCATGGAACCGTAGAGGGCTCTTTTATCACCTCACCCACTTCGTCGCTTTATTGCTTCTTCTAACGACAGCATTGTTTCAGACTAGCTTACGTTAAGGCAGACATCTTGCTTACTGAAGTTCTTTGCTACATTATCCATCACGATTTTCTCCTTTAATTAAAGTAAAGGTTTCTAGCGCAAGGGCATGTAACTTTTGCCAATAAGGTGATAAATGGGTGTTCTTGCGAAAAATTTTGTAATTGATAGAAATAGTTATTCCGAATGAGAACAAGGGGCGTCACGAAGAATACGAATGTTATCTTTCGCATTCTCACTCAAGTGAGGAGGATTCAACTTTGCTGAGTCTCAAATCAAGACACATCTGAGACATGCTTGAGGCGCATGTCTCATGCCGTGCTTCAGGCTGCGAGAAAGACCTTATTCGTGGCTACAGATCCCAATTATAACGAAGGGCTTTATAGGTCATCACTGATTTCCTCTACACTTTGAAGATTAATTAAATTTTATATTTCAAGGGGTCTCATTCTGCTAACTTCAATATTCAAGTAAGCCAAAATCAAATATTCGAAAGCCTGAAGCCTTGACTAGGAGAAGTGCTTCGCACATTGAAGGACCAAATCGGAACCGATTTTAATTGGATCTATATCGTTTGAGAGGATGTTCATTCTAGCAGTTTCCTATCGCAAAACGAATGATTCATCCTGCATGTTCTCTGACATTGAATACTGTCACGTAGAAAAAGAAAATGATATTTATTTGCTACAATATTCACTTCTGAAGCAAGAACAAGCGATCATTATTACCCCTGTTTCCGAACATCACTTGAATAATAACATAAATCAATAACACTAGTCAAATAATATGACCTATGTGCTCATGGAATGATACACGTTATTTCCAGAGTAGTTTTTTGTGTTGAACCCGAAAATGATATATTAGATTTCGATCAATTTTTTAATGCCAAATCCAACGGCGGGCTTGTGTTTTTGATATCTTTCTACGGAGTTGTCAATTCGACGGTTTACACGTACTGGAAGCGAATCATTGTATTGTACGTAGTATTTCATTGTACCACAATCTTCAGTATCTGCAAATTCCACATTGTTCACGAAGTTCATCATCTTCTTAGTGTTACCAGTATTAAATTACGAGATGCATACAAGGTTTATCTGTGGTGATTTCAAAGTAATAGGAATCCTGCTCGGGTTGCAATCTGGTTACACACGAAACCTTGTTGCTTCCTATGCACCTGGGATAGCAGAGCACGAAAAAAGCATTTTAATGTTCAAGTTCGGCCAAACCGAGAGATGTTAGAACCAAGGAAAATGAATTTTTCTCATGAACCACTGGATGATCACCAAAAGATCTTTCTACCAGGATTGCATATGAGGCTTGGGATCGTGAAAAGTTACATCAAAGCGATCAATAGAAAGGGAGAAGCAGGTCTTCCTTCTTCGAAAAGAAAATCACCTTACATTAGTGAGTCAAAATTTGAGGAGAGAGTTTTTGATGAACCAAAAATCTGACAACTGATGCTAGATGGCGATTTTGAAAAGATCTCGACTAAACATGAGAGAAAAACATGGTTGTCAGTAAAAGCTGTCATAGACAATTTCTTAGGAAACAGGAAACCCAGAAACTACCAATTATTGATTGATACGATGTTGGAAAACTTTCAGGAAATGAAGGTGAACATGGCACTGGAAATTCACATGGTGCACTCTCATTTGGATTTCTTCCCAGAAAATATGGAAGTAGTAAGTGATGAACATGGTGAAAGAATTCATCAAGATGTCGCTAAAATATAGAAGAGGTACGAAGGTAAGGGAAGTGTGAACGCTCCATCAGACTTCTGTTGGAATCTTATGACTGATGAACAAGATGCTTAGCTTTGGCTAGCATGCAAGAGGAAAAGTTTCTGATCACAAGCAGCAATTAATTATCATTTTCCAATAAGAGCTAACAACAAGAAGAATATATATTTTGGAGACGCAGTACAATGATTCACTTTGTGTATTCGTAAGCTGTCAAATTCTTTCCCGTAGAGAAGAAAAACCCTTCTGCCATGCATCTTTTGAATGGTGATAGCCTCAACCCTAATTTTGTGAAATTCTTTGGCATTGAGAACGAAGCGAATGACAACTGGAACAGCAGGGAAAAAATTTTTTCAGCTAGATATTAGCCTAGTAACGTTAGACGTTTTAAAGGCAAAATCTCTCGGAACTCTGCCAATGAACGGATTTTTATAAAATATTTTGCAAAGGGCTCCTGAAAACATGTCGTCAAAAGTTGAAAAACCAAAAATCTGGGCTCATTGTTATTTAGTTATTTAAACAGAAAATTATGAATGATTTCAGATATGAAGATGTTTGGAGCTTTCGAGGCGGTAAATTTGACTTTTTATTGGTACATTAATCAGAAAAAATTAATAAAAATATTTGTAAGCAAAAAATAATTGATATTGTTACGAAAATGTTATATAAAAATCAAATTTCCACGAGACACTTGCGCCAGCTGCACTTATATATCAACTCTTTCACATCTTTCAGCCCGCAATATTAAACTGTGATTCATTCCTAAATAATGTAACAATTTGAAAATGTTATTGCACTTTAAAAAGATATCACGTAAGAACCGAGCTTGGGACGTGTGAAATTAAACTCAATCTTAAGGGTTAATTACTTGAAATTTCATACTAGGACAAAAAAAAATTAAGCAATATTTATACTGAATATGAAAGCTGTAACTTAATTTTTTTTTGGTTATCACAAATGTTGAACATTTTTCAGCCGCCATTTTGAATTTCTTGAAATTTTGCTGCAGATCCACTAACCCCAACATGTTACGATGATAAATTTTCATTATCGTTTATCTCGGGACGGGTTGATGAAAGAAGAAATTTTTTGTACGTACAAACAGTTCATACAATATACAACAAGAATAGGGGTCTTATTTTCTTCTATCTTGGTTCAACATTTTTTGTAATAAGCCCTTGATGTGGAGTGTGAGTTTTACCGCGCAGCTCGCACGTAACTTTTGTAGCTCATATCTCAAAAGGGGGTGGGTTTTTCAAAAAAACATTTTTTGTGCTTATATTCTGACAAATTTTGTGGTGCAGCATTTAAGTCCTATAACTTTTCGTCGAGAAAGTACTACGTTTCAAGATATCATGTAAAAACCGAGCGTGAGGCGCGTGAAATCAAACTCACCCTTAACTTCAAGGGTAATTTACTTGAAATTTCATACCAAGACAAAAAAAATCAAGACCTATAGTATTTTTATAAATCGTATCAAGAATTCGCGTGCTCTGAATAATTATTTTCCAAATAACTACTTTTCGCAATAATGGCAAAAAACGATATTTCGGGTGTTTTTTCTTCGATTCAAGGGAGTTCTTATGACAATTTGGGGTAAAAATCATTCTTGATATTTTTCTCGAGTAGTCAGGACTGCTTATACCATATATCAAAGCTTGATCTTTATTTTATTCAAAAAAATTTTGAAATTGCAAAACATTTTGAGCCACCATTTTGAGTTTTCTGAACCACAAAATTGGAACCAGCAACCCGAATATACATATGCGTACTATTTTTGTGACTGTGAAGGCTAATTTATTCTAGTTTATTAACCTAATAAATCGTTTTTTATATTTTAGAAAAAATTCCCGATTTTTAAAAAAGCCAGGATGTTAACAATTTGGACTAAGTTCCTTGCAGAAATTTGGGTTATGCCGTGAGCACAGCTTTGAAAAAAACATCTACTCGTATATGGCATAAAAGGCGGGGAAAAAGGGTAAAACGATGCTGCGGGAATACTTCACAAAATAATGCAATGAAAGTACATAAAATGGCGATATCGTCTGCAGGTCGATGCTACTAAGAGATCAAAAATAAGATATGCCTGGAAAGGAACTTATTCGGAAATGAAAATCGAAAAGGAAACAGACACAACTTCGAAAACTTATATTCTATTTGAGTCAGAGATGATTCGCGTTTTTATATTTGTTTCGTTCATTCTTTGAGGATGTTTAAGCTGTAGCAGTTGATGAATTATCATTACCAATAATAACTATCAATTATTTTTTCATTTTAATGGAAAAGAATCTTCTGCTGCAGTGGTGTATGCAAGGGCTTCCTGGGGTGGACTAATAAAGGGAATAGGTTGAATGCCAAAAATAGAGGGATATTGCAGTTATGAGGGAAGGTAATACAAAGACATTTGCCGAATGCAGTAGGCATTCACCGAAACAGTTGTAGCCTTCATTACCGGTAAAAGAGTAGGCAGAGACCGACGCTGAGGGTGACAACGAGAGCGATGAGTGTGAGGAAGACGGAAAGGGATCAGTCTACTCGCCACTAAGTCGATCTCGACCAGTGCGCTAAGGAAGGGGAAGAGGCTGGATTGGACGAAGGGCTGCGGGTTAAAAGGCAAGAGATATCCTATGCGAGAAAAGCGATAGAAACCGTAGGTTATCTACAAAAATTAGAGAGCAGCTGGACAAAGGGACGATAAGGTTTTTGATATCGGAAATCAGGGGGCTCTGGGAAAAAGTGAAGAGTATGAGAGAGGACGTGAGAGTTAGGAGAGAGAAAAGGGAAAGAGAAATGAAAGATCGAGGGAGAAAGAAGAAGGATTACAAACATGGAGGGCTTAAATAGGTTCTGGCTACCGCAGGAGAAGAGAATGTGCGAGTTATGTGGAGAAGGGTACGGAAAGGTGGACCACTGGTTGAAAGAATGCGAGCAGGTGGGAAGAGTGGAATAAGTATGGTAGTATGAAAGAGGGGAGGAAAAAGCGATAAGATGGAGAGGAAGAGGCATTGAAATAGATGCAAAAGGAGGAAAAAAAGTAGATATAAAATAAATGTAAATAATGTAAGTGGTAGATACTAACTTCACTCCGAACTAGAAAGGTCTCATTTAAATTTTTGTATTCAACTTTTTCAAAGAACTCAACTTCATGAAACTTCGTAGTCTCGAAGTTTTCATAAGCTTTTAATGAATGACAAGTATAATAACTATGAGTTATTGTATACAATAGCGGACTTCAACGTCACCGAAAAAACTCAGAAAGTATTTACTGGTCATTTTTTATTAGATGAAGAACACAATTCTTAGACCCAGCTGATACACGTGATCAATGGACACAAAAATGTATTTCCCACAAGGGATTCGGCAATCTTAGAATCACGTCACGAGAAAAAATACTCTATCACGACGGTTCTCGCGTTCGATGGATCTGATAAGGTGTACTGGTATTGCGAACTAACGCAAGAAGAAGATGATCCAAAAGTTGCATATCAATTCTTACATATAAACCTGATTTTCCGGTCATTCGAGATAAAAAATTGTCGGAAATGGTGAATATTTTTGTGTGATGATTATTATGAAACTGTCCCATCTGTGTGAAACTATCTCTATTACCTGTACGAGCAATCCAATTATGGTAACTATTCATCTTGACTACGACTACAAGACTGTTAAAAAAACAGTCATGGACCGAGGGGCGTTTTACTCGAATTCAAGTAATACCGTATTTACTTTGTTAAACGTTGCTTGCCGAATTGGTACGATTTCATACGATTAACACGCTGTTGGATCGCGTGAACTCCGCCCGTCAAAGTCGACGCGTTGCTCACATGAATTCAGCCGAGTTCGGCGTTCTCCAACGTTGAGTACAAACGGTGGACACGTTTCTTACTGATTTCACGTTAACGATATTGAATTGTTACCCTTCGCCCACGATTTCAAACGTGAAACATACAAAGATTTAACTAATTGAAACGAATAAATATTTTGGACATTAGGCAATAATCTAATGATTCGATTCGAACACGGATGACAGACAAAACATTGTATATGAGCGCTCATGTACTGGGGATCATTACTTAGCCTAACAGTCTTATAACTGATGCACTCACCTTGATAGCGAATTAATGGAAATTTATCAATTGTTTCCATCAATAATTCATTCTTAACAAGATATCCCTCGTTATATTCATTATTTTGTACAAAATTTGACTAGCTTTTATTTGATCAATTATGTGGATATTTCTAACAGATTCCTGTGGGAGAGTGGTGACCTCCTCAGTGTGCGACTCAACCAATAATGATTCGTTTAGAATAATAAAACTTAAACGTAAACGAGTTACGCTTACCCCGAAAGGAATTGGCTTAATGGTATAATTGTAATATCGAGTTCAAAATTTTCAATTATTGAAATAGTTTCAAGTAGGAACTGTGAGAAAAATAACACCACATCTTGCACATTTGCACATTTTTCATTATGGCAAAGTCTAAGTTCGGGTAGTGAGACGTTTTTTCCACTCAATAATCTTCACTCCATTTTTTCCAGTCCGCTCCTTCCTCTGGACATTTTTTCTACTTGACATTTTTTCCACTTCCCTTTCCTCCTACTGGATACTTTCCCACTACATCTTTTTTCAATTACAGTAGGTATTAATTGAAGTCAAAATGGTCAACTTTGTGTACAATTTTTAGAAAAAAAATATAGGGCAATATACAAAACCCAATTTATTTTTTAAATTCGAGTTTTTAAATTTGACATTGTGACCGATTGCCCGCAAGTGGTGCAAAATTTCCATTTTTTATAATCTTTAACTGTTTTTTCCAATAATTTTCAATCATAAGCAACCAATTCCATCAATACCTATGTTCATTTACAAGTATTCACACTAATTGCAATAATTTACAAGTATTTTTAACATAACTCTAATTTTCTGAAAAAAGCGAGCATACCTGCTGGGTTAGGTTTTTTTCAGATCGCGCGGAACCCAGTTTTTGGAAAAATGATGAGTGGTAATAATGATGTATGGAAAAAAGAATTCGTGGAAAAAAGGTCCAGTGGAGAAAACAGTTGATGAAAAAAGGTCCGGTGGAAAAAAGAATTCGTGGAGAAAAGGTCTGGTGGAAAAAACAATTGGTGGAAAAAGGTCCGGTGGGAGAAAGAATTCATGGAAAAAA
>WSXT02156122.1:0-10163 GCA_011762715.2 Neuroterus valhalla | reverse complement strand
AAAAATATGAGGTTGCATTGGTTAAATAGGATCTAAAAGAGATTGATTTGTTCAATTCACTTTCAAATCTGCCTTTCAATTGAAATGAACAATAGCAAAAGCATTCCGATTACGAGACACATGGTAAATGGACTACAAGAAGCACAAATTGTGTGATAAAGATGGTCAAACTGAGAGTCGAGGGAGAAAAGCGATTTGACAGATCGTGGTTTAGAGGTTAGAGACTCTTGTTATGATTTTATAGTTGTGGCAAAGAAGGCACAAAAAAAATCTTGAGTGGAAATAATGAACAAAATTGTCTTTTCTGCTAATATCTATTTTATTTAAGGGGGTGTTCCTCCGAACGGGCCGGTTTTCAGAGCGTTTTTTATGATTTTATTGTAAGAAAAGTATTCATCATTTTTGATGCGTTTTTGTTTTAGGTTTTATTGGTCCTTAGACTACAAAATGCAGTAAACATTTCTTCAGTTGGGCTATCGGTTCGCACCATTTTCCAAAAATGGCTGATCTGACACGGAAATTTTTTTCTCAATCTGTAAGGATGTCGCTACGTTTGTAGGAAGGCTTTTCTTTTTTCTTTGAAAATTGTCAAAATGGCGGGCTATTGAAAAAACAGTCGGTTTTTGACCCGGTTCCTTCATTTTCAAAAATTTGTAACAAATCTTTTTTCCAAAAAATGGAAAAAAAACCGTCCTACAAAGATGGGGAATACGTTTCTGCGCATTTTAAGAAAAGAAAAGTGAAAATCAGTCTACTGACGCCTGTGAAATCGGGCGAATCAGTTTTGAAAAAGTCGTTTTGAGAAAAACGCATTTGAAGTTTTAGATGAGAAAAAGCGACGAATTGAGTTACTTTCTTGACGTATTTTTAGGAGTAGTTGTACATCTTTGAATCGTAGCATATTTATGTTTTAAAGGTCGCTCTACAAGATTCCGTTATCAAAATAATTGTTTATTAACTTGTGAATTAAATATGGCGGCTTTTATAATTAAAAAACGTAAAACAAATATACCAGAGTGTCAAAAAACTTGCCCAAAATCCTTTTTTTTACGAATCGAGCAAAGTCCTTTTGGCACGACATTCTTAGATGTATTACCTATGAGTAAATGAAAAAGAAAATCGTTTTTTTTTTTATCGATTCGGTGGAACACCCCCTCAATCAAAAAATTTACCTGAATGAAAACCATTGGTGTAATTATGCTCCGTTGTAAAGTGTGTCGAGCACAACCGCGACGCTGAACTCGGACAGAAACTTTCCCGTTTAATGGCTAGTATCCCCTTTTTCTTAGATTTTCATCTTTCGAAAATCGATGTTTGCCTCTATTCTTACAACCAAATGCTACACACATACCTGGCATTTCGAAATTATTGCTTTAAACTTGATTCAAAATCAACGTCAAGAATGTGCAATATATGTGTATAACAGACGACGCCGCCGTCTGTTATGTCTCCACGCTCCCTAGCGATCCTAGCGGCCGCAAGTGTCAGTCGCCGTCCCCATACTTACTCTTCGAATGACGGACCCATCCTTTCCAAGTACCGGATCCTCCGTAATAAGATCCTCAGAATTGAAATGTTTTATGCAAATCACATGCCTCTGCTTTAATTCAAAATTAGCTCTTAAAATAGCGTCTTTCCAGATTTTAATAAAGTTTCTATCATTATGCACATAACCCGACTTGCATTCAAAAACAACGCGCTCATTTCCCATTGGTAGCGTTGATTCAAAAGAACCTCGTGAAATTTAACGTCTCAAAACATTGAATTCTTATTTCCAAGCGCAGGAGAATCGAACACTTTTGTTAATGTACTCAAAAAAATTAAAAATTAACACTGTTGACACTTTTTCCATGTATTTTACAAACCGTCGGCCTAAAAGTACAGCCAGCCCCGCCACTCAGCTGCAGTCAACATTTCCGTCACTTTCATTCTGGACTGTCACCTGCCTGGAAACAAGGAACCATTTCTTATAGGTTAGGAAATCATGTGATCGGTCAACGGTCGTACTTATATGCTCGCAATCTCGCATTTAATATATTCGACATGTTCAAAAATGTTCTGGATAAAAAGTCCAATGAATACGTATATAATGAATCCGTATTTTTTCTTTACCTTTGAAAATCAATATTGTATTATATAGAGTTCGACTATTTTGTGGATCTACTTTGTGTTTGTGTGTCCAAACTATTTTAAATAATTATTTTAATAATTGAAAATGGCATTGGTAGGTGACAATACAACGAATGCCTTCCTCAGGAAACGCACAACTCAACTCAGGTGATGAAGCATCAAGATTAATATTTTCAGTAACAGCTGTTGGAGTTTTTCTCATAACTCTGTGCTTGGAAGCTTCATTCGTCGCAAGTGAAAAATATATGGGAGTCAACGTAAGTTAATGTCTAATACTATACATTTTTCGATAAAACCCTCTGAAAACTACGTCACACTATTAAGGAAGAGGGGTTACATGACACATGGAACATAAAAATGTGAATAACAATTTTTCAAATCGCTTGAAAAATTGAAACTATATCGTGATTTTATTCTACAAGTAGAGCATCTCAATACAGACTTCACTTCCTCCCTCATTACCGCCTAAACCACTCTCTGAAGGGGGGAACGTCTTTTCGCTGACAGCTACCTGTCCCACCATCCCCCACTCCGGCGCTACTCGGCAGCGAGTTCTTCTCCTGCGTCGCAGCTGCTGGCGGGAACCATAAACCGTATATTCGTTGACGATGCTGTGACGTCGGTTAGCAAGATGGCCGCATGCCGAGGACCAAACAATGGTACAAATTGTATGGGACAAAACTTCATTTTTCGAAAACTGAGAATAATTGTACAATTGTAAATAATTGTATTAGTGAAGATACATTTGGTTGGAAATGCTCCTTTTAGTTAGCACTATGAAAAATAAGGTAGCCAAGGTTGCCCCATGTAGTCAAGGTTAGACCGCTTTTAAAAACTAATCAAAAAAAACTTTTAAAAACAAGGACAGTGCATTTCTTTATTTTGCGATTAGTTTTCTACATTTTCATGTAGAAATGAAGTAAGAAATCATCAACGATCATTCCCTCCCCGCTTTTCCGCTTCTATCTGGAATCCCTGTTGTAAATTAGAAATTGATCAATTCATGAATGAAAATTCGTTTTTTCGCTATGATTTAAGCTTACTATGCAGTTTAGCAATGTTATTTTTATAATTATATTACAATTTATTCGTAGAAAAAATATAAATAAAAATGGTTCGTCTGACCTTCATGACCAAATCAGTCCAACCTTGACAGCATGCATTATTTTACATTGAGACACACCGCAGCAAAACAAGTCATAAAATGGAGCCACCCGTACAAAACATTGTTATTATGATGAAAATAAAACAGAAAAATGCTCACCCTGAAGGTTTCATGCTTTGAATACAAATTATTCGGCTTTCTGAGAGAACAATAGCAAACTTTTATCACTCTCGAAAACGTCACGTCAGCACTTTTGACAAACGAGCTTCAGATGTACAGACCCATACAAAAGCTTGGTACTACCTCGAGTAGTATTGACACGTTGGCTCATAGGTGTCGCTGGATGCATACGGAAAACCCCGATGGTCCAACCTTGACGACCTTCCCCTACATGATTGAAAATTCACTTTTCTCGTTGAGAACTTGTATTTTTTACAGGAAATTAATCTTTTCGGTTTGAAACTAATCTTCTGAGTTATCTTTCTTTCCACGAATATCTATTATCCTTTTTATCAAACCATCATCGATTCTTCTTTCATCCATGGCCTTCAAAGGACTCTTCTGTTCACGGAGGCAAAAGCTGCTTTGAAATCCACAAACAGCGAAACAAGTTTCCCTCTATTTCCTATACCTTTTCTGAAGTCAGTTTGGTTTTTTCGTATACTTCCTTTTTCTTTCACTTGTCTTTCCCGTCTCTTCATTAGCACTCCTGCGTAAATTTTATAGCGCACCGACATGAGCGTGATTTCCTATACTATCCTACCTTATTTCCTTCTCTTTTCTTAAACAACGGTATTTCAAGCCCTGTCTTACGTTCTTTAGGTCAACTTTCCACTCTCCAGACTTTTTGCAAATCTTCAACATCTCTTCTTTCACCCCTTCCCCGCCAAATTGCAGTGCTCCGTTCTTCAAACCATCTTCACCTGTCGCTTTGTTTCTTTTCATATTTAGGGTTGCGTCTTTAACCTCTTCACGATTAGACTCATTCTGGCTGCCCTTGTCTCCTGTAACTGCCTTTCTTCATTTGCCCTCCACAGTACTTTCCACACACCATAGCAGAGACTTGAAATATTTCCTCCATGCGTCCATTCTGATTTCCCCATTTCTACCCTTTCTTGTCTTATCTTTTCCTGTTTTTTATTCCCATTCTCTGCCTTCCCTTACTACTATCGCAACTTCTTCCATACATATTACCTTCTATCCTTGTCTTTTTTCACTCAACATCATTTCGTGATCTTATTTACTTCTATTGAGTTCTCTTCTCTTTAATTCCCCTTTCCTTCATTTTTCTACACTCTCCTTCAGCATGCCTTTACTTTCCTGACATTCGACATCCTACCAACCTCTCTTTCTCTCCTCTCGATCCCCTGTCGGTCTCACTTCCTCCCTCAACTTCTCAATCACTCTTTCGAGTTTTCCAGCAGCCTGTCTACTTCTTCTTCCATAATCCCCACCTCCTGATTTTCCATTTTTTCTCTATATTCTCTCAGCTTATCTTCCCTCTAATTGCCTATGTTTAATCTTCTTTGCTTTCCTCCTTTTTTGCTTTCTGTGTCACGCTTAGGTCCACTTTATATCAGATAGTACAATAGTTTGAAAAATGTGTTAGATACGGGAAATAGTGTAGAGTTAAAATGTTGTCCTCCAATGAGGGTATATTTTATTTAAAACTTTTTTTCCATCTCGCATATTTTTTGTAAAAAAAAAACTTCTTCTGGAAAAGAAAATGTCAATTTTCTTTGTTATTTTGGAAAATACTGAATTCGAAAAAGAAATTTTTTTCGGAAAGTTGTTCTTTAAAATTTATTAGCATCTACTCTCATACTTTGTATGGATCATATAGAACACATGTACAAAGTTTTATGCTTTCTTCGCAATTTCAGCTTTTTTCAATTAATACATTGTACTGCACCGAGTATGATTAAAAGTCAGGAGTTTAGTCACAAAACAGATGTAAAATCTTGGTGCAACTAATAATATTGAAGAAGATGAAGTTGAATCGAAACAAGAGACGATACAACATAGTTGGTATGGTAACCATACCCAATGTGAAAGTAATTTTCGTTGCAGATGAACTTTACCCTGAAATTGGCGTAAAATGGGCTTGGTTTTCACTGTGTTAATAATTCGAAAAATGTAAATATTGGGTTGAAATTTCAGGGAATGATTCGAATTTTTATGGAAGCATGTCTGTCTGCCCCATTGTAGTTTTTATTTGGTTTGAACAGTACAATTTTATTGATTCTATTTTGTATGGGGCTCTAAAGACCTATTCTTAGTTGCATTCTTGATTGAGAATGAATGAATTAACACTAATTAAATGAAATAACAGATCAAATGGGCTAGACAGACGTGCATTTTGGTCCTGTTTTGGACCTGCCATGGTAGGATACTTGAGTAGGTTTAAGAAGGACCTATACAGGGCCTATTTGTATACGAATATAGTCCTACTTCAGTCCTTGTAAGTCCTTCATATTTCCACAATCAGTACTTCTTGGTTTCAAACAGGACTAGAGGCGAGAACTTATTATGAACCTGACAGAGGTCCTACCTAAATCAAAATTTCTTGCCTATTTTGTACCTCCACTTGTAGGACTTAAGTAGGCTTGAGAAGGATCTATGCAGGAATTAAAAATAACACTTTATTTTATTGAAAAAATAATGTACAAGTTCTTATCCTATTATTTTCCCTTCTTCAGAGCACCATCAGTTCCCATCTATCAAACCTTGAATTCCCAAATCTAATTTGATCCTAGTTATGCATTTTCAACCCGCAGAAGTTCGTAGATTCGTCTGGCATCTTATCCGGTCCTTTTTACGAGAAAACAAAAAGTATATTTACATGCTAATATCAATAGCAATATATTTATAATCTATAAGCGTTCTTCTTGACGTGAATTTCAAACACACAATCAATTATTTTAATTACCTAAAACAATGTTTTAAACTTGTGCCAAAAAGTACGCTTATGGGTTATGTCAAAAGTTTGTGCAGGTTTTATTGGCGTGGCGTCACGTAGTGTTTTCCTATTCCAGACTCTGTAAAATAAAGCGCAATGAAACTGTTCCAGTGTCTCATAGAAAACACAATCAGCTTTCTATTCCTGATGACCAATTATAGACTTTTGATGAGATTGAGATACTTACCACTTATAGCAAGAAGTTTCGCTTTACGGCGGACTTTATGAACACTTTGATGATTCATCCATGTGAGCTTCGTAATGCTGTTAATACTCCGTACATGTTTTGTCGTGATTGTCTTGCCGTCGGTGCCTCGACAAGCTATTTTTGATTTGAGATAAAACTAAAATTTCATTGCACTGAACTGAGAAATAAGGAGATTACAATGAAACACAGGTTTGTGGGGAAAGGCTTTGTGGCATAAGAAACCCAGAATTTATTGATATATTAAAATCACTGAACTATAAAACAAAGAGCACCACGTGCCCGCGGCGAATCGGCGCTGGCGTCACACTCGCGGCGATCGGTAATTCGTTTGTACGTTGTATTTATTCATGATGAGAACATCCCAATTCCGTCAAATAGGAATCGGTGGGTTTAAATTAGCATCCCAATTCACGTTGTGAATTGGTGGGAGTTTGTTTGTTCGATAATTCCAAGGAGGCGATTTGTCCCGGGTAAAACTCTACGCGCACGACGGTGTCCAGAAAGACAATGCTATAGTTACTCCCGAAACACGCGTGAGCTGACGCCAGTCCACACACAAACACACACACACATTCTTTTCTCCCTTCTCTCTCCTCCCGCTTCTCTATCTATTAGACGGTTCAAATTGGCACTTTTTCGCGCTAGAAGATTGAAGCTGGGCCCTGCTTCGCTGGACAAAACGTGTGACGACGGAACAGTGCAAATTGGTTGGATTCGATAATTCAATGAGGTCCTCATTGGCACTATCAAACCACCAAATTTGGGGGTACTTTTTTCTTCCCCGTCCGATGGTGTTTTTTTGGAACAAATTATTTTTCACTGAAGCACGAAATGCGAGGCTGCGACGTTAATCAGCAAACACAAAATGGCAGCCATCTTAGTTTCACACCACTGACAGGCTCTGTCGACTGACAATTGGTTTCCAAGAACTCATAGGAGCCTCCAAATATTCTTTTTAATAGAAATATACTTCAAGCATATATGAAGTATATAAGAAGGACCTTAAGAATATTCAGGTTTGTTGCAGAGTTAATGAAGGTTTAAAGTAGGGCTTAAATAGGACGTAGAAGGTCCAAATTAGGACGAAAAGTGCGAGGCAGGGACAGAATAGGACTTAATTGAGTTAAGCAGGTTCAAAATAGGACCTTCATTCCGATTCAGGGCATTTTCCAGAATAACAACTTAACATATTTATTGCAATAATTGATCACGTGATATAGTGTCACAAGCCTCTGAAGATATTGGATATAAGAAGAAAAAACTGAACTTTTTTTGCAGATTTTGATGGCGCTGAATGGAATAAAGTATCGTATCAACCTAAGTAGTTGGTTCGTGAGTGGTATCATTTATAGCTTTTTTTACACAACAGGGATAATTTTAGTGATGACAGAAACTTTTGACAACCCAATTCTGCTTTATGGAAATTCATTAATTATTTGGATTTTCATTTTTTTCAACATTGCGCATCTTATTGCCTTTGGAATGCATATTGCTTCTTACTTCTCAAAATGTAAGTATAAAGTGTAATAATGAGATATCATTCTCACATACGATTCCTGTCTGAGTTCCCAAATTCCTATTGCATGTGTGCATGGTGCATATTCGACGGCATTATAATTTGAAAAATTTAAATATATTGTAAAGATGTTGCGGAATGGTTTAAAATATATCACGGCACGTCTGTTTAACACATTGGAAATTTTATTTTTCTGACGTAGTGTATTTCTTAGATATTCAATTTGGAATGTTACTGGTAGGAGGGCTTCAGAGCCCCAGCTGAAATATAATTGGTAAAATCGCATTACTCGAATAAAATAAGGAATTAAATGAGACATAAAAATTCCTCCTTATATATTTCAAAACATTCCAAAAAATTTCAGAAGAAAATAATAAATCTTACTTATTATGAAGCCATCGAATATAATACCATGCTATAATTAGTCATGTGACAGGCTGTCACAACACCTTAAGCGGCGAAATTTTTTCTGAAATTTCTTATAAAGTTATAAATGTGTATCATGCAAGATCAAAAGCTGATCATGCTGCAGTTAAAATTTTCTTCCTGATGTGTTCCAGCTCTATCAATGATGATTACTGTTCTGCTTCTATATGGAGGAGCATCTTTGTTTCAAGCCTATTTGATAGATAGTTTTATGTATTCAATTATACCGTACTTGGGTATTATTTTTCCCAACATATTGTTATTCAGAATGTTCCAAGAAATGAACATTTATGAAATACTAGGTATGATTTTTTAACATATTATTCTATAAAATTGATTGTAAAATTACTTTTATGATATAATAGATATATTATATGCATATTAGGATGGAGCAAAAAAAATATTTTCTTGATCTCATTCGGGGTTTAGAGTTTCTTCGACATAAATATTTACGAATTATCCTGAAAATCTTATGCGACGATGGGAAAATTTACATAAATTCTAAATTGTCATTATATTCAAATAATTCATATAAATTCATAATTTCTGACTATCCAAGACTACTTTTCTTTGATCACAAACCCAAAAAGATGAATTTTCAGAAGAAAAAAGAATTTTTAACGAGAAAGATGAATTTTCAAGAAGTAAAATTCGACCATAAAGTTGCCTGTACAGCCTTACAGTTAAGTTTTTAGGCCAAAAAGACAAATTGTCCAGGAAACAGATTTTTTAAAAAAAACGATATTTTCTATAAAGAAAAATGAATTAATCACTAGAAGATCATGATTTCTCGTAGAAAATTTGGTGGAATAATTAACTTTCTACACAATAGTTGATTTAGTTCAAGCCCGGAAAGATAAATTTTCAACAGAAAAGATTATTAGGAAAGAGATAAATTTTCAAGCAAGCATAATCGGGAAAAATGAATTTTTAACCCAAAAAAAGGCTTTCCTCTCGTAAACATTATTTTTCAACAAAAAATAATACTTACAATCAGGTATTTGAATTTAAAATCGAATGTATTAATTTTTCACAAAAGAGACGATTTTGCAACAAAATATAGGAGTTTGAACTCCAATTGTTGAATTTTTATGCAGAAAAGTCAATGTTTTTGTTAAAGATTTGACATTTTTGTTCGTAAAATTAACTCTTTTGTTGGAACTTCATCCTTATGGGTTGGAAAATGATCTTTTATGACATAAAAATTATCTTTTTGAGTCAGGACAATTTCGTTGCAAAAGCTATTGTTTGGTTGGCATTTTTCCTTCAATTTGAACTGTTTGTTTCAAAATTCATCTCTTTTGTACAAAAATTATCTACTCTGTTGGAAATCCGTATTTTATGGTGAAAAAACTGTTTGGATAAAAATTCAACTGTATAGGTTCGACATTCGATTATTTTGTTAAAAATCTATCTTTTCAGCTTGAAAAATCATGTCTCTTCCCAAAAAATCATCTTCTCTGTTTCCAGATGCAACCGTTGTGAGTTAGGTTTTCAAAATTTTGCTTAAAACTTGAACTATTAGATTGCCGATTTAACTGTTTGGTTGACAACTCTTTTCTCTGAAAATTCAACTACATATTTGATGGGAAATTCCATCCCTCTAGTTGGAAGTTGCTATTCTTGTTCAAAATTGATAATTTCGGATATCCTAGTCAACGGGAAGCAGTCTCAAGTCGTCAAAAATCATGAGTCTATATAATGGATTTGAATGAAATGATAATCTACGATGTATACTTGATTTTTTTACATTCTCATCAGAGAAGGTATTAGATTTGTGTAAAATTTGACCCCCCCGGTTTTTGTCAAATGTCCACGT
>WSXT02156111.1:0-10164 GCA_011762715.2 Neuroterus valhalla | reverse complement strand
GGGACAGAATCACTCAAGCATGAGCAGCCGAGAAATTGGACCTACCTCGAGGGGCACCCGTCCAAGCGGTAAGTGTAATTCGAATGCAGCTCATGAAATAACGTTGAAATACTTCATATTTTTATTGAGCTGAGTAAAAGAGAGGGAGGTAGGGGGACCCTAAAACCGGGCCCGGACAGGTCACGGTAAGCCACTGTTACCATTTTTCTCACTTTGCTTTTTACAAAGTTTCGATTCAAGAATCATAAACTAACAATCAAGACATTACAAAACATGATACTTTGCGTCCTGTCAGAAAACATCAAGAAAATCAAAATAAGACGTTAGTGAAGACTAAAAATTGTAGAAACGAAGTTCTGGAAAACGATAATAGGGGTATTAGAAGTTGAGATCTAAAAAAAAAAAAATGTTGAGCTGATATTTAAAAAAGTTGCAAACATTTCAGAGGTTTCAATTGGTGAAAACAATTCAGGAAAACAATGCTAAAGTCTCAAGGAAGTAAAAATAGAATATGCTGATAAGAATACATTTCAGAACTGTTGAAATATGAACATTGTTAAATTCAAATCTTTATCCATTTCCTAATGTTCGATCTTCTTAAATTGTTTTTTAAAATGTTTTTTCATATCAGAAAGTGCCGAGGCGCCCCGCAAATATGTTGAAGCAAATCCGGGTGGCAACTCGACCGGGAAACCGGGGACTTACTTGACTCAACCTTGACTATTCGAAATTCTACCAAAAAAACGATAAATGCCCGCTTTCTTCTTATGAATCAAAAAGATATCTTATCGTTTGATTCAAAGAATGTAATGTTCCTTTAATCTGATTCTTAGAATATTCAAATACATCTATACTTCTAAGTGGAAGAATTTTTATTTTTTTCCATTATAAGAAAAACGTTTTTCAAATTTGTTGCCCTGTGAGATTTTTTTTGCTGACTGAAATTTGATAATTGAATTGATAATAGCTCAAACATACGGAACAGAAACTTCTTAAAATAATTATGATTCGTATTCAAATGAGGAATTTAAAAAAATTTCTTCAACTGGAAATTTAACTGATTCATTTTTAGTAGATAATTGATCTTTTCTAATTCGAAATTCGACAATTATTCGTTGAAGATTTGTCTTTTTGAATTGAGAATTCAATTATTCTTTTAGAGCTTCACATAATTCGCTGAAAAAATCGATTTTTTTGGTAGAAAATTTTCTTCTCCTTCGGAAGTTAATATTCTTCTTCAAAAATTCTTTTTCACGGTCAACAATTCAAGTTATACAATTAACCATTCTACATTCTAATCGAACATTCATCTAGTTGAAAACTCTTATGTTTGGTTTAAAATTCATATTTTAAGCCAAAAATGTCACTTTTCATTTTTGTTTGAAAATTTTTATTTTCATAATTCAAATTTGAACCAATTTATTTGGAAATTTAACTTACTCTAATTGAAAATTTCATAGTTGTAGTTAAAAATTCATTTGTTTATTTTAACATCCATTTTTTTCAATTGAAATTTGACAATGGTTGACAATTTATCTTTTTCAGTAAGAGTTAATTTATCTGTTTTAAAACTCAACTCCTTCAGTTGAAGATTCTTTGTTTTAGTAATAAACTCTTATGCTTGGTTTTGAATTGGTTTTTTAAACTAAAAATGTTACCGTTGCATTTTTTGTTTAAAATAATTATTTTTTGAGTTTAAAATTCGATCATTTTGTTGAAACATTGTACTTTTTCTCAGAAAATTATGCTTTATATTTTAGAATTGATCTTCTTGTTTGAAAATTCACTTTCATGGTTGAAAATTGAAGTGCTCAAATTAATTATCTACCTTTTTATTCGAAAATTCATCTTTTGGTTGGAAAATTGATTATTTTTTTTACCAAAAATTGAACAACTGAACCGTTGTGATCCCTGAGAGGAGTTGGATATTTATTTCTGAAAAGTTTACTAAGGATTTCCAGGTCGGGTAATATTTTCATTTCAACGACTAGTGGTATGAAAAGTAGCCAAGAATTATTTTTTTCATTTTCGTGAAGAACTGTCCCTTTAATATTTACCGATAGTGTAGAAATTATAACTTAAGACCAAATAGCATATATGATATATATATGATAAATAAAATACCAATTCAGAAACCATCAAAAGCATCATGATAATCTTCTTCGATTTATTTGAAAAAAAATTCGTGTTTTTTATTTCATTTACGGAACTGAGACAAAATTTTCATGAAAACTCTTCTAAAAGCTCTTCTCGAGCCGCAAGATCCAAGAGTGTAAAACAAAAATGGTATTAAAACGAATTTTCAATCAGAGCTGGGTAGGTAATTGAAATACGAGTATTTTTTTAATTTGAAGAACAAAAAAAAATATTCCGTAAATGATAAAAAAATTGTATGAATCGCTAAAAAAATAAGTGATGAAAATTAAAGTAATAATGACGGTGATGAGAATGTCACTCTTTCAGAAACCTCATCGAAAATCGGTGAGAATATGAATAACAATAAAGACGAGGTCCAAATGTTTATCTCGCATTTCAAGGAAAAAAATAATCCAGCATTATAATCTCACATTTGTGGACTAATGGAATAAAATTAATCCAGTAATCTAGAATTTGTGGATTGAGGAATAAAATTATTCCAGAACAATTTTAAGTGGGATCGGGAATAATCCTTAAACCAACATTTTCATAAAAACATGAACTAATTCAATCCCTAATCCTGTATTTATTGAATTAGATTTAATCCTAATCCGCGATCCCTAATACTGACCATCACTGGTTATATGTGACGCGATCTGAAGAAAGATCCCCAAGCGGCCAAACGTAATTTGAGAGGAGAAGCAGGAGAAGTGGCGACGGGCCGATAGGACTCTCCCGAACGAAAATGTTTAAACACTTGTACTGGATAAATTATTATTGATGGAATTTTTTTAACTTTACCATCTCAAAGAGCAAGTTCAAATCTACGGGGGACAATAAGAATTAGAAAATCGATTTTTGTCCGCTTAGGGGTTTTTCTTCAGATCGCGTCACATATGTAAGACTTTTATATTCTAACAAATAAAATGCGATGTTCTCCTTCACTTTTCTTACTTTTCAGAGAATTTCAATCATAGTTTTTCCAAATACTGTTTTTTAATGGAAAAATTCAGAACGTTTCGAACTAAACATCTAGTTTCTAACATTTTCGTCTAGCTTACAACTTTTTGAGACAATACCCTTATTGATAATATCATTTTTTGATTGAATAGCTTCAACATCTTCAACACTTTCAAAATTTTTAGCTACTATGACTGATGCCAATTCCCTTATTGACAATATCATTATTTGATTGAATAGCTTCAACATCTTCAATCACTTCAACAATTTATTTTCGACTACTATGGCTGATGACGATTCCTTTATCGATAATATAATTATTTGGTTAAATCTCTTCAACATCTTGAATCGCTTACACAATTTTTGGCCACTATGATTAATGACTATGATATTAGTGATAAAATCATGATTTGGTTGAGTCGCCTTGAGATCTATGTTGGACATGAGCAGCAAAATGCATGATCTTGTGTCTCAGGATGCCTTTGACCTCGATGACCTATTGCCGGTCGTGGGAGAGTTCGGTCGCTATCAAAAGCAGTTACTTTGGCTGGTCTGCCTGCCAGCGTGTTTACCATGTGGCTTTTGTGCCTTCAATCAACTTTTTATGGCGAATACGCCACCTCATTGGTGCAAAGTTCCAGGACTCGAAGGTCTGGACCCAGCAAAGCGAAGACGTCTCGCAATTCCCACCAACCAGGTGTGAATAGTATCATCGCTACCAAAAATGAAAAAAAATCAAAAATAAATAAAAATCGAATTTAGACCCATCTGTCATATTTATCTAGTGGTAGATTTTGATGATTAGATTTTCAAGAGATTAATTAATATTTCTCCTTCGCTCTACATCCTTCGGACCGGAATCCCGGTCCAAGCAATGACCAAACCTGCGATTCTGGTCCAATGGACTGACTTTCTGGTTCAATGGACCAGCGATCGTTTTCTGGCCCAAGCATGAGGCCATCTATAATTTAAATGCGTTCAAGATGTGAACTAGAAAAAGTAGGATACAGTTTCAAGATGCACTTGAATTTGGCATTGTCTGTGGCTGTTTTTCCCGTCAACGGGATGGCAGAAAGCAGTGATTTGTTGTGGGACTTAGGGAGAAGGGGGTCATAGGACATTACATAGTTTAATTCGAAATTCTACAAAATTTTTAAATTTCATATTTAAGAAATGCCCACATCGTTGAATCGGCTATCAACAACGAATTTTCGTGATGAACAGACATTTCCTTAACATAACCTCTGTGAGTCATTGCTTGCTGCCATTCCGTTGATGGGAGAAATAGCCACATCGTTTTAATTTTTCCATGAGAATCAATTCAATGTTTTTTTTTGCAGTCTAAAACAAGATATAAACAATACAAAAATGTATCTATCGAAAACAAAGTATTCCTGGTCGAATTTTTATCATATACAGTGAAAAAACACATTTACTGTCAAAACTGATTTTCCTTAAAATAACATTTATTTTATTTCATATTGTAAGTTTAAGCAAAGATATCTTTGGTTTAAGTAAATTATAATTTACAGTTCTGATCATCTTTTACTCATATTCTCTGTATATTCTGAATCACAATTTCCACTGAATACATTATTTAAAGTATATTTAAGCTCAAAATGTGTTGAAACTTACTTGATATGGTGAAATAATAGTTCCTTCGAGAAAAAACAGTTACAACAAAAAAAGTGCTTTCTAAACGATGAAAATTTAATTTTGAACTAGGCTTGTTGATATAATATCGATATATCAAAATATCGATATTTTCTGCCGATATTGATGGAATCCGATATGTCGATATTTGATATGAAATTTATGATATCGCGGATGATAGCATAATTCGGAAAAATAGTATCTTATTTAGATAGTTTTGTTTTTTAATATGAATAATAGCATGGGTTAATCACATCTTACTATGCCTACAAAAATCAGCATTCAGTTATCATGAATTTATCAGATATAAAAGTGAAGATATCCTTATGAAAAATATTTTACTAATTGTTATTGGAAAACAAATTTACTTTGTCATAAAGGAAAAATTCTCCTAAGAAAGCTCCATTCCTCGTGAAAAAAATTGCCAAAACTTATCAAATTGTCTGAAATAGCTGACAAATCTGATAGTCTGTTCAATTAGTTTTATCATCAGTGTTATCAGTTCTTATTCATGTGGGATAATATTTGAAAACACCTATTTTATTAGTAGAATAGTTAATAACTTAATTGAATAGTAAAAATTTTACTTGTTTCAACTGAGATAATATTAACAACGAAGGAAAATAAAGCATAACTTTTTATTTTTCGAAAAGCAAACCACCTTTTTTCGTGGTCAACTGACACAAGTACCATAACAAAATAAAATAATAAAGTAAAAAAGATTTCGACGATTATAAATTCAATAATTTTTCTAATTTATGAGTACATTTTTTGTGACAACAAATTGTATTCAACACAAACTGATTTATGCTCACAAAAAAAACGGTATATCGGATATTTCATAAAAAATTTATCGGACCGATATAATATCGATTTTCAGATATCGATATTATCAATATCCGATATTTAGTAAAATATCATCAAGCCTATTTTGAACACTTCGTTTTTGATAAATAATAATCAGGCAGGTGACACTCAAAACTAAAAGTGACGGAAATGTTGACCAAAGCCGCGTGCGGCGCTGGCTCTACTTTTAGGCCGATAATTATTCCATAGCATGAGGAAAATTCAAATATAATTAATTTTTATTATTATAACACGTTTTCTTGCATTTATTCATCTTTAAAAGAAATTTTATAGTATTTGAAATATTCAATAAATTAATAGGTACGGCGAGAAAGTGAAGAAGCAATTATGTTTATGGCTATATACGAATACGCTTCTCACAGGATACATACAATAATTGTACAAAAATATCAAATTCATAGCATCAATATATATAAATATCGTAAACTATAAAAATAGTAGATTTCAATTGAATTTCTTTTTTGTTTTGACATTTTTAATAATAATAAAAATATGTCGAATACTTATAACAAGGTACATAATCATTCATGTATTTCAATTATGTAGATACAATATTATATATTTATTTCAAATAATTATATATACATTGGTGAATTTTAAGAATTCAAGTTGTAGCAAGTTTTGCTCGCTTCTTTTGCTCCAAGTTAGTTTCCTTTAAATCAGCGATTTTTACTTTTGCAAATTGTCGCATTAACAGTCAAAAATTGTACCGTATAAATACGAGAAATGACAGCTTTCTTTTTATGAATTAGAGAGATCTTATCATTTGATTTGAAGAATGTTACGTTCTTTTAGTCTGATTCCGAAATTTTTTAATATATATCTATAGAGGAGAGGAAGAATTTTTTTCCATTCTAAGGAAAACCTTCCGCAAATTTGTTGCTCTGTGAGATTTTTGTAACTGACTTAGGATGGAAAATGAACGAGAAAACAACATGGAACGTGAACTTTTCAAAATTTTCAGAATTTAGGAGTCCCCTCTTCCTAATTTTAAATTAAAAATTTAACTAATTTGACTTGAAAATTCCATAGTTGTAGTTAAAAATTCCATTTGTTTGGCTTAACATCAACTTTTTTTAATTTTAAATTTGAGTATTCAAATTTTGGTTCAAAATTTATCTTTTTGAGTAAGAATCCATTTATATGTTCGAAAATTCAACCATATTAGTTGAAGGTCCTTTCGTTTTAGTTGGAAACTTGGAGCAGAGCAATTGAAATACATGATATTTATGTACCTTATTGATATTCTATTTATAACTATTTAAATATTGTGTACAAATACACTGTTTCATTTTCCATCTTTGTTATACTTATCCATTCTATGAATCCTTTTATTCATAATAAAAATCCTTATAAAATTTCAACATATTTTTATAACACAAATAATTTTTATAGATGTCTTCATTTTGTACAAATTTAACATAACGAATAAGAAAAATAAATGGTTGCCCAAATTCGAAGAGAAATATAGAATAATTCTAAAATACGGTTGGACTAAGTGTAAATTTTATTAATCATTGAAAATGTCAAAACTAAGAAGCAATTTAATTGGAATCTCATATTTTTATAGTTTACGATATTTACATATGTCGATGCTATGAATTTGATATTTTTGTAGAATTATTATATGTATCTTGTGAGAAGCGTATTCGTAGTCATAAAAATAACTGCTTCTTCACTTTCTCGTCGTACCTATTAGTTTATTGGATATTTGATATATCACAAAGTATCTTTTCAAGATGAATATATGAAATAACGTGTTATAATCAATAAAATTAATGAAATTTGAATTTTCCTCATGCAATAGAATAACTATCGGCCTAAAAGTACAGCCAGAGCCGCACGCGGCTTTGGTAAAATCTAACGTCACATTTCTTCTACAGGCCTTTATAGGAGTGCCACCCGCCTGGTATAACCTTAAAGTTTTAGGTTAGATTTTATATTTCAGTTCTGATTGTCTATTACTCATATTATCTATATATTCTGAATCACAATTTCCACTGAATACATTATTTAAAGTATATTTAAGCTCAAAATGTGCTGAAACTTATTCGATATGGTGGAATAATAGTTCCTTCGAGAAAAAACAGTTATAATAAAGAAAGTGCTTCTTTAAAAGATGAAAATTTAATTTGAACACTTCGTTTTTGATAAATAATAATTTGCAATAATTGCTTGTTCGCGACACTAGCGCAATCTAGACTTTAGATCCGACTTCGACGGAAATTTCTGGTCCAATGGAGTGGGTTTATTTTGGCCATTGCTTGGACCAGGTTTTCTGGTCCAATGGACCGGAATCCCGGTCCAAAATATTTAGAGTGTTCCTTGTAGATAGTCTGATATAGTTTTCATGTAAAAATGTTCTTATTCTTATATATGTATTCCTTATTTCGATGCTCGAAACTTTATTTTGAATTTCTAATTTTGTAATGCGAATTATTGCAGCAATCCATGCGATCAGAAGACCTTGACCGTAGAAAGCGTCTAGATTCGACTTCCGTATTTAAATTCTCTATAACAGAGCACCTTATTTAGCTACACGTGGCCTTACTCGAGAGTCAATCGATACTGAGAGATACCTCAAAGTGAATTTACTGCGTGATTGAATCTCATTATCAAAATGCTCAAAAAGTTTCAGAATTGACTATAAATTACCCTGAATTGTGGAGGCCATTTTTTTATAATTGTTAATATCAATTTTTTTCTAATTTTCAACCCTTACAAAATAAAATGATAAGTTTTTGATTATTTTCTCTTATATACTCTAGGGATACAGCTACCCTTATTAAGAAACCTATCACAATAATGAAAAAATACTTAAAAATAAATATAATTCTCATTATAGATACATTCCTCTAAAATTTTCAAAATCAATCATCGATAATTCAAATAATATATTTACTGCCGCTTTCTTCAAAAACTGGTCGTAGTGATTTTAGTTCAAATTTTCATATATGGTGCTACAATTTTTAATAAATCTTTGCTTACGTCCTTTTTCCGGAATTTACTTATATTTGTACTTTTAAAATTTCATTGTATTAAATTTGAAAGTATCAATGTTTGAGCAATGAATTTCACTTCTCGGAAATTGAATAGTTTACAAAAATTCAATCAACAGGTTTTGAACCTAGTAATTTTTAAGCAATAGAGTTTGAGGTGGATTAATTGTAATGCAAATCATCTGAAAGAATTATAGTTAGAAACTCGGAATGGTACAGTTAAAAATTTGAAGCGATCCTATAAGTTATAATTTCAGGGTGAATTATGTAAATATTGAAAGGGTACGTATCGGACTCCAACTAAACATTTTCCAGGATTTGAATTTAATAACTTTAGGAATTGAGACATTTTTAATGAATCCTCCGAAATTTGACATTGCCTGCAATATTGAAAATTACGAATATTAATATTCAAACAAATAATTTTTAAATAGGTTATACTGGATATTTGAGGATGTTTACTAGTTATCTAACCTCACATTTCTTCAAAGTTTCTATAATTAAGGAAAACAGATTGTTCAGTATAACGAATTTCAAAGAAATAATCTAAGGCCAGTGTAGAAAGAAAAATATAAATATTTAGTTTACAATTTAACAATATTCATTCAGCAGTTTCTTTCACTTTAACAAAAAAAAACGTCATTTTGATTCATTCTTCGTGAATTATGGTTTATTTGGTTCTGTAAAATATTATCTGAAATTCTGTTTGAATGAATTTTATTTTTAAAAAGCTAGAAATAAGCTGGCTAGGTAGATACACATTTACCCTACATCTCTTAATCGTTAAGATGAAATTTAGTTTGTTAATAGGTACAATGAAGCACTAGCTTGTATTTATCTATCAATTTGGAATTGTTTTTATTTCAAGAAAGAACAATGTAATTAATTTTAGTATAAAAACAGGATGACAATGGAACATATAGCCAGTGCACAAGGTACGATATTAATTGGACTGATCCATCCCTCAAAGCAATGGACCTGCTGACTCCTAATACTTCATGGCCTGTTGTGTCCTGTGATCATGGATGGGAATATGACATGTCAGAAGTCTTATCTTCAATTGTCGTCGATGTAAGCATTATAGTCAATATTATTGTCTAAGATTCATGAACTGCAAGATTTATAAAATCTTTGTTCATTCGGAAAATATTATCTTCTACCCGAAGACTGATGAACATTACTGACTCAATTTAGATTTTTCCAAAACCTTATAGTTTGACCTAGTTTGCGACAAAGCAATCTACCCGACACTTGGATTGGTAGCCCTGAACAGTGGAGGTCCCATAGGAGTTTACCTTTTTGGAACATTGAACGATAGGTAGTTATTTAAAGCAAACAACAACAACAAAAATTTCCCTGCTAAAAATTTCGGATTCCGGAATTGATCCGAATAAAGTTCGATCAAATCCGAAATCTGTCCGTTCGAAAACAAAGACACCGGGAATAGTCCGGCTCTATCCGAAATCGGTCCGGAATTCAGAACCTTAGATTATTCTTTTTAAAGTGAAAACGGGAAGTGGTCCGATCGAATTCTAAATCTGTCCGTTCG
>WSXT02156100.1:0-10164 GCA_011762715.2 Neuroterus valhalla | reverse complement strand
TTCTCTACCGCCTTGGACAAACTTTGATCGAGTGCGAAGCACGAGACACGCGATGAGAATGTATTCGTTAAAGCCGGTACCGAGGTAAAATCATTACCGAGCGCGGAGCGCGAGGTGAGAATAACATCGAGCGCGAAGCGCGAGATCCGAAAGGCGCGCGTCGTAGGCGCGCTCAAACTTGCGAACCGCGCGCGAAGCGCGCGATGAGAATGTGCCCGCGCGGCGGGCAGATTTTTTTTTTGTGAAAAATACAACTGTTACGTTGAATATATAGATATATTGTTGAATATGAAACTACTTTGTTCAAAAGAGACACTCTTGGTCGAAAATTAAACTATTTTGTTAAGAGTTTGTGGAAACCTTTGTTGAAAATTATATGGTTAGAAAATATCCTCATTCCATCAGAAATTGGAATAATTGGTTAGAAATCTATGCATTTCATCAATTAATTCAACTGTTATTACTGTTTGTATTTCAACTGTAAAATTGTTTGGTTGAAAATATAATTATTTTTTTGAAAACTTTCCGTTCTTTTCTTAAATTCATATTCATGTTGAAGAATCCAACTACTTGGAAAAAAGCCTCTTCAAAACTTTGTTAGATAATGTATGGTTGAAAAATGATCTTTTTTTAATAATAATTAAAATAATTGGTTCTTTATCCTATAGGAATCCTATAGGAGGTTCCTCACACCAGATGAAAGTTAATATCTTTGGTTGAAAATTAATCTTTTTGCTGTTGTTGGGAAATAATTTTCCTTATTCATTCTCTGCTGGAAATTTATATTTCCATTTTTTACTGAAATCTTTTTTTTGTTTTTTTTTTAATGCAACTACTTGGATAAAAATATAATTATTTTGTTGAAAATGCTAATATTTTTTTAAATAGTCCTATTCTTGTCCAAACATCCAACTATATTTGGTTAGAAGTTTGTTAAAAACTTTGTTAAAAATTATATGGTTAGGTATGATCTATTCTTATTGAATTCAAAATATTCGGTTGGAAATTCATGTATTCCATCAATAAATTCGTCTTTTCTTGTAGGGGAATTGATTTTGTCCTCCAAAAAATCACACTTTCGATTGATATGAATTATCACATTTTCCCTCAAAAACTCATATTTTCATTGCTGAAAAATAATTTTTTGAGTGATCAATGTTGAAGTTTCTTGTTGGAAATTCATTTTTTCTACTGCAAATTTATTATTTTAGTTTAAAATCAAACATTTTGTTTTTGTTGAAGATCAACATTCTTCATTCATTTGTAGTCAAAAATTGATCGTTTGATCTCTCGATTGAGCTTTTTCTCTTTTCGAGTTAAAAATTTTCATCTGCTCAGTTGAAAATTAATCTATTTGGTTCAAAGTTCACCAAATTTTTTGGTAAGTAATTTTTTTTCTTAAAATTTCTGACAAAGAGTTTCTATGCAATGAAGATATTTAAAACCAGATTCAGCATTGTAAAAGTAGAGGAATGTCTCTTGTGAGAATATTCAATGTTTAATTAGGCAGGGTTGATTGACTGGACTCCCCCCTCTTTGGCTCCCAATACGAGATTCGAGCTTGCTATGCGGGATGCTTGCTAGTGTGTACCCATTACGGATTATAGTGTAAATACATACCAGTCCAGTCCATTGACGCGTAAAAGTAATGGCCTCTATACTCAAAAGAAGGTGTGAATATATGAATATTACCTAAGAAAGTGTACAGAATAATTTAACGTGATTCATCAATACTTTCCCGCTTTTATTTACTTAATTTACGATAAAATATTCTTGAAAATAAGGCCATGAACACTAGGGTGGTCCAAAATTGGCATTAGAAATTTTTGTCTTCGAATTTTTTAAGCAAAATTCCCGGAAATTTTCTCGAATCCACAAAAAAATGAACGCATTTTTTTTTTTGGAAAAAAAATATTTAGAGGTGGCGTACGCCCCATGAAGTTTAACACGTATTTCCCATAAGAAAAAAAGACGTTTTTGTAAATTTTATTCAGAACTCTCAATATGAGGTGAATCGAGTTCGAAATTCACAATTTCTCTTCACGATTAAACACAGAATGCGAATAATATATTACTTTTCAAATATCACCCCCATAAGTCTGTTTTATAGGGCCCGAAGAAAACCCCATAAGTGAAATGTTTTTAGCAACTTTCTCTCAGAAAAGGGTTAGGAAATCCAATTTTTTTCTGAATTTTTCAACTTATTTTCAACGTTTCAGTTACAGCAAAGTAATAATCAAAGTTCACAAAAATAATTTTTTAAACAATTTGTTATTAATTATAGCAGTATTATCTCAGAATAATGCTACAAAGTTGCGGTTTTCTTCTGAAATTTTCAACTTATTTTCAACGTTTCAGTTAAAGCGAGGTGATAATCAATTAAAGTTAACAACAATAATTGTTTGAACAATTTGTTATTAATTAAAACAATATTCTCTCAGAATAATGCTACAAAGTTGCGGTTTTTCCCTGAAATTTTAAACTTTTTGTCCACTTTTCACTTGAAGTAAGTAATTATTTATTGTAATTTAGCAAAAATAATTGTTTAAAAAAATTGTGAATGTTTATAGCTATCTTCTTCCAGATTAATACTACATAGTTGCGGTTTTTTCCTGAAATTTTCAACCTTTTATCACTTTTCAACAAGATTGAAGTGATAATTAATTCATGTTAAAAAAATTATTGTTTAAACAATCAATTATTATTGCTAATAATATTTTCTTTGCCTAATGATGGAAACTTGCGGTTTTTTCTAAAAATTTTAACTTTTTGCCCACTTTTCACTTGAAGTGAGTTAATATATAATTTAAATTGACAAAAATAATTGTTTAAACAAATTATTATTGTTTATGGCTATCTTCTCTCAGATTAGCGCTAAAAAGTTGCAGTTTTTTCTGAAATGTTTACCTTTGCTTTACCTTTTTAGTTTTGAAAAAATAATAAATAAGCATTGGAGAGAATCATATTAAAAATAGTATTGTATTGTTCAAAGTAAATTATGTTTTCTTTTCCCAATGCTAAAAAAAAATTAATTAAAAAGAAAAAGCTGGATTTATTCCGTAAAATTTGAATTTCGAATTTTCTACTAAAATTATGGATCTTCAACGCAAAAATTGAATTTTTGAGAAAGTAGTTCCACTTTCAACCAAAGAGTTGAATTTTGACATAAAAATAGAAATTTTTAATGAAAAATATGATGGTTGACATTTAAAAAAAAAATTTTATTTCGAATAAAAACAATTTAATTCAACCAACAATTAGGTCAATTCAATTTAATGAATCTAATTGAATTTCATTCAAATTCCATTCAGTGCAAAGTTAAACATTTCAGGAAAAAACACAACTTTTTAGCACTTATCTAAGAGAAAATGGTCATAAACAATAATAAACTGTTTAAAAAAGCATATTTGTTAAATCACATTAATTATTACCTCACTAAGTGAAAAGTAGACTAGAAGCTTAAAAGTTTAGAAAAAACCGCAACTCTTTAACACTAATCTAAGAGAAGAAAGCCATAAACAATAATTATTTGTTAAAAAAAATTTTTTTGTTAAATAAAATTAAGTGTTAACTCAGTTCAAGTGAAAAAGGGGGCAAAAAGTAAAAAATTTCAGAAAAAACCGCAAGTTCCTATCATTCGGCAAGGAAAATATTATAAGTAATGATAATAAATTGTTTAAACAATTATTTTTTTAACATGAATCAATTATCACTTTCATCTAATCGAAAAGTGATAAAAAGTTAAAAATTTCAGGAAAAAACCGCAACTATGTACTATTAATTTAGAAGGAGATAGCCATAAACATTTATAATTTGTTTAAATAATTATTTTTGCTTAACTAAATTAAATAATCACTTACTTTACGTGAAAAGTGGACAAAGAGTTGAAAATTTCAGAAAAAACCGCAACTTTGTAGCATTATTCTAAGAGAATATTGTTATAATTAATAACAAATTGTTTAAACAATTTTTTTCTTTATTTTAATTGATTTTTACCTCGCTTCAACTGAAACGTTGAAGATAAGTTGAAAAATTCAGAAAAAAAACCCTTGACTTTCTAACCCTTTTCTTTAGAGAAAGTTGCTGAAAGCAATAATACATTGTTTAAACAATTTGAATAAACGTCTAACTATCAGTGTAAAGCAGTATTTCATGTATTTGAAACAATCTTCGTTAAAAAAAGCGCAAGAAAATCATAATTAGCGCCGGAAACTCGAAAAACCCATTTTTTCACTCATAGGAGTTTTTTGGGACCCTATAAAACAGAATAATGGGGGTGATATTTGAAAAGTAATATTTTATTCGCATTCTGTGACTAATTGTGGAGAGTATTTTTTTCTTATGGGAAATACGTGTTAAACTTCATGGGGCTTGCGCCACCTCTAAATATTTTTCTTTTTTCAAAAAAAAATGCGTTCATTTTTTTGTGGATTCGAACAAATTTCCGGGCGTTTTACAGAAAAATTTTTGGACCACCCTAATGAACACGTCCGATTCAGGATGGACACTCGAATTTTAAACCAAAATTCCAGAATATTTTTGTTTAAAAATTATAGTTTTCCAGTTTAACTTTTGAGCGTTCATGATAACAATTTTTCAAAACTAATTGATTTATTATATAAATATTGAAAAGAATTGAACATTCTTAGACTCCAAGATAAAATATATCATGCGCATTTTTTTAAATGTGACTTTCGACACAAATTTCTATAGCAACGAAATTTAGTTTTCTAGATAAAAAGTCAAATCTTTCAGAAAACATAGGACTTTAAAAACCAAAAAGTACAAATTTTCAATAAAAAGTTGAACTTTCGGCCAAATAATTGAATTCCTAAGCCACCAAGACGAAATTTTTTGAAAAACAGTTGAATTTCAGAAAAAAAAGGTTTTATTCCCGACTAAGAGAGATACATTCCCATTCAAGAAAGGAAATGGGGCGACTTCCACATGGGGGTAAATTTTCTACCATATAAGTTTAATTATCAATCCAAAAGGCCGAATTTCAAGGCAAATTTTAACAAAATACATGAATTTTTGAACAATCAGTTGAATTTTGAATAAGGAACCATAATCTTCATACCAATAATAAAAAAGTTCAATTTCTAGTTTGAAAAAATACTTCTCAACCGATAGGACACATTCTCATGCAATTAAATTTACCAAAAAAAAATACAATTTTTTAACAAAATATTCTAGACCTCGAACGAATTTAGGTCTAACTACTTTTTCACTTCAGCTACTTGGCTGGAGGTTTATCTACTTTGTTAGAAATTAATTTGTTTAATTTCAAAATCCATCTCTTTTTTGGAAATTTAACTATTTCGTAGAAGGTTCTTTGTAACATCAAATGATATGATAAAAAAATCGAGTATCCAATTGGAAATTAACTTACTTATTAAACATTCTTTATTTTGTTGGGAACACCAGTATTTGGTCAGAAATCAAAATATTTTTATGAAAATGAACTATTAAGTTGGTTTTTAGTGGTTGAAAGTTGAACTACTTTGTTGAAAATTCGTGTTTCTTCTGTCTGAAATTAATTTTTTTATCTCAAATGTTCACTATTCCATATTGAGTTATTATAAATATATGTATACATGTATTGTATATATTTTGTTGCAGATTTGACGTTCAAGTGGAAAATCTAATTTCCGCTCCGCAAAAAATCTGAGCTACTCTAAAATGATTAATATTTGTTATTCTCAATAAATAATACTTGTAAGAAAATTTCGGTGTGATATTCCAAATTCTACGTTATTTAGATTAATAATAAATATTTTAATATAAATACTTCAATATGAATATTATGCATCAAACCAATATATTATTGTTTATTACAATTTACTATAATATTTGATAATATCCTTTCCCTTTTATATAGGCGCACATTTGTATCCTTTCGGAGAAAGTTTGAAGAAAAAAGATTTTATTTCAATCCTACCAGGAAAACAACAAATAGAATGTTTCGTTTTATTATAAAAAATTTAATTTCAACGATAAAATTATAAGTTTCATACAAAAAAATCTTACTATTTTACAAAAAAAATGAGTTTTTAATCCAAAAGGACGGCCGTTGAAATTTCAAGCAAGAAAAAATTACTTTCCAACAGAATATTTGGATTGTGAACGAAATAATGACATATGAAAGAGAATAAACATGTGGTCCTTAATTTCTACAATAACCGAAAGATGTTAAGAAAAAAATCCGATAAAGTAACCATTCGCCAAACGTTACGTGGACTCAACATATTTTATAAAATTTTCCATCTCTATAATATAGAAAAAATAAACATCTTTTACGCAAAACACAGAAAAAAGTGAATTTATAAATTTTCCAGTTTCCTTATCACTGATGGCGTATTAACCAACCAAATATTGTTCCGCTCGCTAATCAGGTAATAAGAGCTTGGCCTCCACAGAACCAACTGTTGAAACATACGCATAAGAATCATTTATCAGTTGATTTTCATTTTCCTGAGAAGTAATAATTTTATGAACAATTTTTCGCGTGAGAAAAGCCATGTAATGGAGCATACATAATTCCTTATTTCCAACAATAGAAGAGAATGCTCTTAGATCAAACAAATTCTAGGTTCTAGAAGCAATTTTCAAAATTCCAGTCACGAGCAAATAAGAGCAATTTACCTTCGAAATTTCCCTTCAAAATCAGCAACATATGTTCGTCATTTACTTTTTGAAGCAAAGATATTTCCCATTTTGACTTCGAAACACACACACACACAATTACATATATCTACTCATTTGAAATAGATTTTTTCAATAAATACAATAATTCAAATACAATACAATTCACAATTCAAATACAATAATTCAAAGTCACTAATAGGAATCATAATTTTTGAATTATAGTCGAGGATGAGTTGTCAAGCATTCAAAATTCAAGAGATTGAAACGGAAGAATTTTGAATGGTTTTGTTCAAAATTCACAAATTTCAAATCTAGAAACAAAAAATGCAATTCTCGAACAAAAGTGTACATAATTTAACAGACCTAATTTTCTGAAAATGTAAGAGTTGAAGTCTAAATTTTCAGAATAGGGCACCTGAAAATTGTTAAACATCCAATTCTGAAATATAAACTATTCAGAAGACAAGCATTAATAACCGACCCTATTCGAAGTATTAATTTTGAAAATGTTTCAATTTCCAATTATAATTATTTCCTAACCATGGAAATATGATGAATAAATGGATTCAAACTTTTCCTTGAATGAAAGCATTAAAAACTGAACAACCTAATCCATTAGGGTTTCTCGAGTTTAAATTTAAGTTTTTAAACATTCAAATTTGAAAAGTTTCGAGTTTTTAGTTTTTTTGATACAACAATATCAAATGTTTGACTCTTCAAATTTAATAATTTCGAATTAAAAAGATTGAAAATTGATTGATTCGATCTTATTTGGCGTTATTCGATTTTTTAATTTTTTACTACAATTTGCAGATTTGGAAAGTTTACGAACAAGTTTAATAAATAAGACAATTTATGAAAACAAGAAACAAGGATTTTCCGGCTTTCTTGGCAAAAAATTACGTTTCTCCCGGTTGACTGAAGCGTCTATAATAACAATTATTGAAAACTTTTATCTTCAATAAATATATTTTATCAAATATCTGAAATGGCAGAACTTCCAAGATAGAATATATTATGTGAATTTTTTTATATGTGATTTGAAACTAAAATATATTGCATTTGAAAAAAAAGTACAATATAACAAAAATATCAATTTTCAACACAAAAAGATACATTTTCAACAAAACACTTGACTTTTGAAAGTCCAACTTTTTAGGAAACATTTAACATTAAAAAAGTCGTAATCTAGGGACGCGACATATATTTGTCTACGGATTTTGACGCGCTGAATCCGAATCCGATGTCACCGTTTACCCTAACCTCAAAAAACACCTCAAAATCACAAAAATGGCTCGATTTGCTTGTATGAAATCGGAACAGACACATATTCATACGTTTTTGGAGGTAATTGAGTCGAACCAGATTTTTTTTTTAAAAGCGGATTAGGTGAGGATTTATCCATAACCTCAAAATATTCATGCCACAAAAAAAAATTAAGTGTCGTGGCCTGGGGGTGCAACATATATTGTCCTATGTTTTTCAACGCGCTGAATCGGAATCCGCCATCAGAATTGACTCTGCACATGTGGATTCAACCCTAACCTCCAAAAACACCTTAAAATCACAAAAATGGATCGATTTGCTCGTATAAAATCGGAACAGACACATATTTATACGTTTTTGGGGGTTATGAGTCGAGCCAGACTATTTTATAAGCTAATCAGGTGAGGATTTATTCATAACCTCAAAATATTTATGCCACAAAAAAAATTAAGTGTCCTGACCAGGGGGTGCAACATACATAGTCCTCTGTTTTTTGACGCGTTGAATCGGAATCTGCCATCAAAATTGACTCTGCACATCTGGGTTCAACCCTAACCTAAAAAAAAACCTTAAAATCACAGTAATGGATCGATTTGCTCGTATAAAATCGGAACAGACACATATTTATACGTTTTTGGGAGTTATTGAGTGAAATCAGATTATTTTATAAGCTAATTAGGAGAGGATTTATGAATAACTTCAAAATCGTATGAATATGTGTATGTTCCGATTACGTACAAGCAAATAGAGCCATTTTTGTGATTTTGAGGTAATTTTTTTTATGTTAAGGTAAGACGCTGAACTTCAGCGCAAAGATCGGATTCGGATTCAGCGCGTCAAAATCCATAGTAAACATACGTCGCGTCCCCAGATCACGAAATTTTTTTTTTGTGGGACTGTGTTATCAACAACATAGTTGAATTTTTAACCATATTAACTATGATAATAGACTTCATAATAAAAGAAAAAGAATTAACTTCCAATCCTAAACGATTGGTTTTCAAATCAAAAGGGTAAATTCTTCATCCGAAACGAGGAATGGTCAGCAAAACTTCTGAACTTTTGGATAAAAAAATTGCATTTTAGACTTAGAATATAAAAGTAGAAATATAAATAAAAAGAATTAACTTCTACCCATAAGAGATCGAATTCTAACCAAAAAGATAACTTTTCTATCAATACTACAATTTTTATCAATATTTATTTTTTATCGGAATTTTTAACCATAGAAGATTAATTTTCTATCAAAAAATAAATTTTCAACCAAAATCGAATTTTTAAACAAAGAAGATAAATTTCCATCCAAAGAAGATGAATTTTCAACCATGGAAGGTGAATTTTCAACCAAAGAAGATAAATTTTCAACCAAAGAAGATGAGTATACAATCAAAGAAGATGAATTATCAACCGAAGAAGATGAATTCTTAACCAAAAAAAAAAGAATTTTCAACCAAAGAAGATGATTTTCAACCAAAGATGGATTTTCAACCAAAGAAGATGAATTCTTAACTAAAGAAGATGAATTTTCAACCATAGAAGATGAATTTTCAACCAAAGAAGATGACTTTTCAACCAAAGAAGATGAATTCTTAATTAGAGAAGATGAATTTTCAACCGAAGAAGATGAATTTCCAACCAAAGAAGATAAATTTTCAACCAAAGAAGATGAATATTCAATCAAAGAAGATGAATTATCAACCGAAGAAGATGACTTTCCAACCCAAGAAGATGAATTCTTATTTAAAGATGAATTTTCAACCAAAGAAGATGAATTTTCAACCAAAGAAGATGAATTTTCAACCACAGAAGATGAATTTTCAACCAAATAAGATGAATTTTCAACCAAAGAAGATGAATTCTCAACCAAAGAAAATGAATTTTCAACCAAAGAAGGTGAATTTCCAACCAAAGAAGATGAATTTTCAACCAAAGAAGATGATTTTCAACTAAAGATGAATTTTCAACCGAAGAAGATGAATTCTTAACTAAAGAAGATGAATTTTCAACAAAAGAAGATGAATTTTTAACCAAAGAAGATGAATTCTCAACCAAAGAAGATGGATTCTTAACTAGAGAAGATGAATTTTCAACCAAAGAAGATGAATTCTTTACCAAAGAAGATGAATTTTCAACCAAAGAAGATGAATTTTCAACCAAAGATGGATTTTCAACCAAAGAAGATGAATTTTTAACTAAAGAAGATGAATTCTCAACCAAAGAAGGTGAATTTTCAACCATAGAAGGTGCATT
>WSXT02156099.1:0-24158 GCA_011762715.2 Neuroterus valhalla | reverse complement strand
TGTAACTAGTTAACTTTTTGTTAGAAAATAATTTTTGAAACTAAAAATTGGGCAATTTCATTTTTGATTGAAAACCTATGTTTTTTAGTCAAAAGTTCATATATTTTGTTGAAAATTCGTCATCTACTAGAAAATTGTTTCTTTTTTTGCAGTTGAAAAATCATCTTTCTAAGTGAAGAATTTAGCTTTTTGGCAGAACATTTCACTATTTTGTTAGAACTACAAATATTTTGTTGAAAACTCAAATTTTTTGTGAAAATTCATACTGTTTGATTAAAAATTCATCTTTTATGGTAGTTAGGTCGTGTTTTGTGGTTGAAATTGTTGAAAATTCAACAGATTCCGGAAAAAATCTCTTTTTGTCTTGAAAATTGAACTTTTTGGTCTCTACTGCAACTGTTTGGTCGAGAGTTAGTTTTTTTTTTAATTCTTATTTTTAGGTCGAAAATTAATCTTTTTCTTCAAGTTTATCTATTTGGTTGTGGACTAAACTATTATGTTAAAAATTTGTCTTTTTTGTTGAATTCAACTGTTTCAAATTTTCTTTCTGTTAAAAAGTAATTTTTGAAACTTGAAATGTAACAATTCCATTTTTTTTCAAATCCTATGGTTCTTGAAGGAAAATTCATGTATTTTGTTGAATTATCGTGTTCTCATAGAAATTTAATCTTTTTGGTTTGAAGATCATCATCATAGGTGAGGAATTAATCGCCCTGTCGGATAAAAGTTTTATTATTTATTTTATGGTAGGAAAGTCATATTTCTTGATTGATATTGTTTTTTTGAAAATTTAACAGTTTTCGGATTTTTTTTTCTTTTTGCTTGACTGGTTTCTAGTACAGCTGTTCGATTTTTAGTTCCTTTATTCTTAATTGAAAATTCGCTATTTTGGGTTGAAAATTAATCTTGTTTTTTTCAAATTCATCTATTTGGTTGAGAACTCAACTGTTAGTATTAAAAATTTTCTTTTTTATTGAATTCGACTGTTTAATATTTTCTTTCAGTTAGTAATTTTCGAAACTAAAAATGAAATCATTCAATTTTTTTTGAAGTCCTATCGTTTTCATCTTTGGTTGGAAACCAATGTTTTTCAGTCAAAAATTCATGTATTTTGTTGGAAATTCGTCTCGTATTGGAAAATTGTTTTTCTGAGGTTGAAAAATCATCTTCAAAGTAAAGGATTCAGCTTTTTAGTAAAATATTCCACTATTTTGTTGGAACTCCAAATATTTTGTTTTAAACTCAACTGTTTTGTAAAAATTCCTTACTGTTTCAACAGTTTGCGGAAAAAATCGTCTTCTTTTTTTTATTTTATCAATTTTATTGAGGACTTCACTATTTTATTAAAAATTTGTCTTTTTTGTTATATTGAACTGTTTCAAATTTTCTTTCAGTTGAAAAGTAATTTTTGAAACTTAAAATTTAACAATTCAATTTTTTTTTAAATCCTATGGTTTTCGAATGAAAATTAATTTGTTTTGTTTGAGATTTGTCTCTTTTTTTTTAATTCAGCAAGTCAACATTTTTTTATTGGAAAATAACTTGGTAAAATGAAAAGTTAACCATTTCATTTTTGTTTTGAAACCAATGTTTTTCAGTCAAAAATTCACCTATTTTGTTGAAAAATCGTCTTTTATAGGAAAATCATTTTTTTGTGGTTGAAAAATCATCTTCAAAGTATAAAGCAGTCAGCTTTTTGGTAAAATATTCCACTATTTAAAACTCAACTGTTTTCTAAAAATTCGCACTGTCTCAACAGTTTCCGGAAAAAATCGTCTTTTTTTTGTATTATTCTTTTCTAAAATTTAACTATTTGATTAAGGACTAAACTATTTTATTAAAAATTTGTCTTTTTTGTTATATTGAACTGTTTCAAATTTTCTTCCAGTTGCAAAGTAATTTTGGAAACTTGAAATTTAACTATTCAATTTTTTTTTAAATCCTATGGTTTTCAAATGAAAATTAATTTATTTTGTTGTAAATTTGTCTCTTTTTTTAATTCAGCAAGTCAACATTTTTTTATTGGAAAATAAAAAGTTAACTATTTCATTTTTGTTCTGAAACCAATGTTTTTCAGTCAAAAATTCACCTATTTTGTTGAAAAATCGTCTTTTATTGGAAAATTATTTTTTGTGGTTGAAATGTCACCTTCAAAGTAAAGGATTCAGCTTTTTGGTAAAATATTCCACTATTTAAAACTCAACTGTTTTCTAAAAAATTCGCACTGTTTCAACAATTTCCGGAAAAAATCGTCTTTTTTTAAATTAATCTTTTTTAAAATTTATCTATTTGATTGAGGACTAAACTATTTTGTTAAAAATATGTCTTTTTTTGTTATATTCAACTGTTTCACATTTTCTCTCAGTTCAAAAGTAATTTTTGAAACTAAAAATTTAACCATTCCATTTTTTTTTTAAATCCTATGGTTTTCAAATGAAAATCAAGTTTTTTTGTTGGAAATTTGGTTCTCTTTTTTTTTTAATTTAGCCAGTTAACATTTTTTTTGTTTGGAAATCAACTTGGGAAACTAAAAATTCAACAATTTCATTTTTGGTTTGAAACCAATGTTTTTCAGTCGAAAATTCACTTATTTTGATGAAAAATCGTCTTTTATTGGAAAATTATTTTTTGTGGTTGAAAGGTCACCTTCAAAGTAAAGGATTCAGCTGTTTGGTGAAATATTTCTCTATTTTTTTAGAACTCCAAATATTTTGTTTGAAACTCAACTGTTTTTTAAAAATTCGTACGGTTTCAACAGTTTCCGGAAAAAATCGGCTTTTTTCTTAAATTAATCTTCTTTTTTAATTCATCTATTTGATTAAGGACTAAACTATTTCTTTGAAAATTTGTATTTTTTGTTTTCAATTTTTTCCAAACCCTATGGTTTTCAAACCAAAATTTGAGTATTTCGTTAGAACTTAAATCATTTTGTTGAAAAATCGTCCTGTCGGATAAAAATTTGATTATTTATCATGGAAAAGTCCTATTTCTCGGTTGAAATTGTTTTCTTGAAAATTCAACAGTTTCCGGAATTTCTTTTTTGCTTGACTGGTTTTCTTAGCTGTTCGATTTTGAGTTCCTTTATTTAGGGTTACCAGATGGGTCCGGTGAAAAACCGGGACGACGAAAAATTTTTCTTTGGTTTCGTTAAAGAATGGGGACTGATGGGGACATTTTGGATGTTTTCAAGAAATAATCAGGACGCCCGGGACAGACAGGTCAAAATCGGGACATGTCCCCGGAAATCGGGACGTCTGGTAACCCTACTTTATTCTTTATTGAAAATTCGCTATTTTGGGTTAAAAATCAATCTCGTGCTACGTTACATTTTTCGACTTTCTTCAGAAATAGTCGAAAATTGGTGGCGTAGTCTACGGACGGCTCCTAAGCAAGATGAGTCACGATTTGAATCGTTTTTCTTTCCGAGAAGGAGTAATCAATTCTAAGGAAGCGATTGAAAGGAAGGATTGAACGAAACGAGGAGGCAGGCAGGCACAAGCAGGCAACCTCGTGGCTCGTTTTATAACGGTAATCTTATTTCTGTTGCAGTATACTCGAGAGGATAGCGATGTCTTCCTTCCAAGGATTGCCGCCTCTGCCACGGAGCCTCAGTGGATTCAATCTGAACAGTGGAAGGGGAGAAGCAGGTGAACCACCTCCACCTCCGACAAGATCATCGAGTAAAACTCACAATCAGAGGAACGCAAAAACACCCACAAATCTATCCCAATCCGGCTCAAGACCCTCGCCACCTGCGAGGCAACTCACCACCCTTGACACCCAGTTGGCCATCCTCAGAAGAGAAATGGTGACTCTCAAATTACATAGTTTCTATTTTTATCTCGAACCCGAGTCAGGGTGTCTAGCAGACCAGGAAACCTGGACAACCCGGGAATTTTATTTAGTACGGGGAATGGTTTTCTTTCATGGACGGATTTGGGGGGTGAACGAAGGGGTGAATGCACATTGTGTAGTCGGAAATGAAAAAATGTACATTAAAGAGTTACCCTTTTTTCCTTATAACCGAAATTTCCAGTTTTCTGAACTAATATTTCAAAAGATTTTAAAATGAATTTCAATGTTTATTCAATCTCTTATTGTTTAGTCTACTAAATATCAAAATTCCTCTTTATTTATAGCAGGCTTCACAATCTTTTCGAAGACTTCGTCTTTTTTAGTGCAAATTTCAAGAATTCGGTTGAACTTTTTGTTTCCAACTGGAAAAGCTTTCTTAGTTGTACAAATCAGAACATTTTGAATGAAGTATGGAATTATGGAGTATTGAATGCTTTTAAATTATTATCTTTCAATATTCAATAATTGTAGATTGAAATTTCATAAAAAACAAGAATTTCAAATTGGGGAAATGGATTCTTGAATGAAAATCTTTCAAAATTGGAAATTTTAAATTGGAAATCCCAAATGGGAAGGGGTTTTAAACAGAAGTTACATAATTTAAATTACTATCATTTTTAAATTATACTCTCTTCAAAAATATTCAATTTTGAAATCAGAAATTGATATACTTCGAAATCATTCATTTTTCAACTCTTTCGTTTAAAGCATATTCAATTTAAAACCCTCCCGAATTAAAATTATTCAACTGAAAAAAATTGTAGTATGGAATTTTCGAATATTTAACCTGAAACTATTCAATTCGAAATATTGCAGAATCATAAACATAGTGTTATTGTTTTGTCTAAGAAGCAAACATCAGATTTGTAGGAGATATTTGATTTTTAAATTTTACAAGAAAAGTGTAAAATCCAACTGCCCTGAAAGCGAGGTTACGACAATTTTCCCGTCTGCATGTGTTTTCAAAGTGTCAGAATGTACACTGCAACCTCAAACTGAATTCACCCAAACTCGCTCCTTCTTCGAAATGAGATCGTGCATGGCTCGTGGACGAGACGGTGCGGGGGGTTTGGAGAGGGGCGCTCTCCTCGTTCCACTCTCCGCCATCCTTGCGTGCATTTGGCCCTGACTGTTTACGTTTCAGCTCACTCGAACTTCTTCCAAGGCCATCGATACCCAAGCCCGAAGCTGGATTAAGTTTGAGGTTCCAGTGTAATTGTCAAATATTTTAGTAAAACTGCCACAGTAATCACTGGTATTTTTATGCCCACTGATTAATGTGGTAATTTTCAACCACTTTTTTTACAGTGTATTCATATCATTGATAAATCATTTTAGCTTTAGTTTCAATTGGGATTGAATAATTTAAAAATGTGTTTCTAAACTTTCAATATTCAAATTCCTCCTAATTCATAAACTTTCAAGTTGGATATCAGATTGAAAATTTGGAAATTAGTACACTTTCATTTTAGAAGTCGTTAAATTTCCATAATTTGGTATTAAAAATCTCCTAAATAAAACAGTTTGGGATGCTTATAAATTTGCAATGTTGAGATTTGAACAGTTTCAGATAAATTTTAAACTGCAACTACTCTGAATTGAATAATTTGAAATCTAGAATGAGTTCTAATCGAGAGGGATGAAAAAGAAACTCTTTCGAAGTATATATCAGATTTCTAAATTTAAAGAGTCTGAAATTGAATATCTCTGAGGAGAGTATATTATTTCGAAATGGTAGGAATTGAAATTATGTATACACCATTTCTAATTCGAAGAATTCAAAAACTAATAATTTCAGATCATAATTCTGGAAATGAGACTTTTCTAGATGAAGTAAGTTCAAATTTAAAAAAATTTTTAATTGAAGGAATCGGCCCAAAAATTGGTCAAAAACTGAAAAATTTGAATGAACCATGGAGTTATGGAGTTTTTATTAATATTTTAAATTCGGAACTTCCAGTATCCAATAATTTAATATCAAAAAGTTTAAAACTTCAAGAAAATTTCAAATTAGAATACAATGTACTGGAATCATTTTTGGATGAAAAACGTTCAAAATTCAATTATTTTGAAATGAAAATGAGGTAATTTGCAAGTGGAAAGAATTTCCAATTTTAATCTTCCTGTCCAAAAGCTTTGGAAATAAAATCATTGCTCCTTGAAAGTGTTTACATTTCCGATTGAAAAGTCCGCAAAATTAGAATAATAAAAAATTGATTAAATTTCGGAAATAATGGGATATGGGAATCATAGAATTTTGAATTCGAAGTTCAAAAATAGGACAATAAGCATTCAAAGTTTTTCATTTTGAAATAAAATATGCTCCAATTAATATTCGTCAACGATAGAAATTTCTGAATTCACCTTTGGCTTGAAAAATCTTGAAAATTTTTTTTTAAAAAAACCTTCAAGAAAGAAACTTGAACCTTGAGTTATTTTGCAAACCGAGACGCACTTTTTTTTATTACTTTTTTCAGAATTTAACTATGTGGTTTGAAATTATCCTTATTGCTTTGCTTGAATCCACTTGTCTTTCATTCGTAATTGATTCAGGTATCACTTGATCATAATTTATTTGTTGATTTTCTTCTTGAACAAAAAAAAAGGAAAAACTTTCAATTGAAAAATCTTTTTTAGTTGAAAATTCAATCCTCATGTTGAAAATGAGTCTTTTTGGTTTGAAAATAAATCTTTTTTGTTGAGAAATGCAACTGTTAAGTTAATAAGTATTCTTTTTCGGTTTAGTATTCAGCTCTTATGCTGAGACTTATTCTTTTTTGATTTAATGAAACTGTTCTTTACGTGGAAGAAGAATACTTCTGGGTTCAATTATCAACCATTGAATGTTTCACTAAGCAAATTTTTTGTTTTAATCAGTCAAACGAGCCACTGCGTTCAAAGTTAAAGTACTTCGATGAGAATTCTTTTTTTTTTGGTTGAGAATTGAATAATTTTGGTCCAAATTTGCCAATTTTGTTGGAAAGTCATTCTTTTTGGTTGAAAAGTTCGGTTTTTTTTATTGCAAGTTTGTTAGAATTTTCTTCTAATCATCTTTCTAGTCCAAATATTTCACTTTTAAATAAAACATTTTTTCGTTTAGGTTAATGATTTAACTATTTAGTTGAAAATTGGTCTTTTCCGGTCGAATTTGAGTATTTTTATTCAAATATAAAATATTTTCTGGTAGAAATTTCTTCTAGTCATCTTCTTCGAGTGAAAATTAAACAATTTCGTCAACGCTTATTACTGTTTGGTTGAAAACTAATATTTCCAACTGGATATTTAATATTCCTTTTTTCGTTTGGAAATCTATATATATATATATATTTTGAAAATTCAGCAATTTCGGCGAAATATCCATGCTCTTAGGATACACATGAGTTGCTCTGTTGAAGAATCATATTTCCAGATCAAAACTTCAATTGTTTTGTATAAAATTTGGCTTCAAATTAAAAATATTTTTTGTTTGAAAATTTGACTTTCTTAAATTTGTAATGATGAGACTGTAGAAATAAATTTTAGTTCAAACCTTTGAATCAAAAAATTTCGAACTTCCAGGTATTTTTAATTCTCCTCTAAACGAGTCCCTCCCCTTCAACTACGAGTATTTTGTTGGAAACTTCTCATTTGGTAAAAATGATTTCTTTGGTAGAAAAATTAGATGATAAGATGTTCAACATTTGAGATTTTCATCCGTCAAAGAGACTTTCATCAGTCAAAGAGACTTTCATCAGACGATGAGATTTTCATCTTCAAATATCCGAAGTTTAATTGCTTTTGTGTTTCATACGTTTTTTGAGTTTGTAATTATGGGTTTTTTTATAAGAAATGTTGTTCCTAAAGAATTCGACTACATTGTTGAAAATTTGCCGAATAATCATCATTATTAAATCAACACTGACTAATTTTTACTCTTTACGAGAAACATAACTCAGTTCTAAATTGTGGGACTTTTATGAGGTCCATTCAGAGATATCTTAACTATTCTTTTGTAGCAGTATAAAAGAAAAAAAGATTACTTTTATCAGGCACGATTTGGCACAACTTTGAGTTTCACGAAATAATAAAAACTTTTGTTCATTTTTCAAATTGCTTCGTGAAAAACCTGTAATTTTAATGAATGTAACTTTTTACTTGAGTATTCATCTTATAATTTTATTATAATTATAATTGATTAATTGATAAAGGTTTACGTCTCTATTTGAAAAATTATTCTTTTCATTTAAATGCTAATTTCCATGTGAAAAATCTTTCTTTAGTGAAAATTCAGTATTTGTTGAAAATTCATCTTTCGGTCAAAATATCGTTTCTTTTGGTTAAAAAAACAACTGTTTGATCGAAAATTAAACTGGTTTGAATAAGGATTCCCATCTTTTCTAGAAGTTCATCTATTATGCTTTAACTTAATTGTTTTTTTATTTGATATTTCAACATTTTTTTTGTTACATTCTCGAATATTAAATTCTGCTTTGAGAATCCATCTTCTCTGGTTGAAAATTTGATTTTTTTTTTGTTAAGAAGTCATCCTTTTCATTGAAAACTAATCTTTTCTGTTGAAAATCCAATTGTTTTGATGGAAAATACTATTCGACTTATTCATTATTTGATAATCAGTACTATTTGATGGAGGATTAACTTTATTGTTGTGAATTTTTCTTTTCAAGTTTGAAATTTAACTATTTGTTACAAAATTTTTCTGTTATGTTAAGAATTAAATTATTTTTCGGTTGAAATTTTGACCAGTAGATTTCATATTCAGAAATCGCCTTTTTCCATTAAAAATTCAATTACTCTACTGATCCAAAATAAATAGTTTTCAACAAGATGAACTAGCTTTATCGTGTGAGTTAGTAATTTGTTCAAATTAAAGAACATACAACCAGAGGAATTTCGTTTAATAATAAATATTCCTTGGTCATTGAACTGCAATCCTTTTAACCATAGAATCACATCCTATATACAGTAGATTTTTATTTTTTAGTAGAAAATTATGAAGATATTTCGAACTCAGGAGTTGGTAAATGCTCCATGGCAGAATCAGCTGATGACCACGTTAATTTCTATAGTCATTTCCTAGTTACTTTTGGCGCAGAAACGTTGGTGTGATTGATGACAATCCTAACCTCACATATGACCTGCCTACTGTGAGATGTATCGTGAAATATGAGCGAAATAACTGACCTTATATTTTCGCTAATTTATTCCAAACAGTGATCATAAAACTTTTCTGTTTGTTTTAAGAGTAGTGTAGATATAAAATATATTCTATCGATACGTCCAAGTACCTTTCTTAGGCAGGTGACAGTCAAAACTAAAAGTTACGGGAATGTTGACCGTAGCCGAGTGACGGCGCTGGCTGTACTTTTAGGCCGGCAGTTCATAAAATACATGGGAAAGTGTCAACAATGTTAAGTTTTAATCGTTTTAAGTACATAATTGAAATTATTTGATTTTTTTGTGCTTGAAAATAAAATGTTAATGTTTGGAGACTTTATATTTCTCAAGTTTCTTTAAATCAACGGCAACTATGGGATATGAGTGCGTTGTTTTGGATAGAAGTCAGGTTATGCGACCTGCTCCGAAAAAGTGAAAGTTTTTATTGTCATGTGATTTACATGAAACACAACAATCTTGAGAATCTTCTTACGGAGCATCAGTAAACATTTTTATTTTCATTATGTTTCAAGTTCTGCAATTAATATTAACAGGCTGGCGACTTAACCGGAAAATCGGAAAATTATAGAAAATTTTTTTCACAGGGAACCAACCGGAAGATGACAGGGAATTTAGTGAGAAAACCGGGAATTACTTGATTTGCCTAGACACTTGAAAATTTTACCGTTACTTACGAGAAATGACCGCTTTTTTTTAAGAATTGAAAGAGATCTTATCATTTGATTTGAATAATGTCACGTTCCTTTTGTCTGATTTCAACAATTATTAAATATATCTATACTTTATGAGAGAAAGGATTTTTCCGTGATAAGAATAACCTTCTACAAATTCGTTGTTCTATTGGATTTTTTTATCCGACTCAATTTTGATGATCGAATTGATGATAGCCCCAACATGAAGAAAGAATTATCTGCTAAATTTTTGCAAAATAATGAATTTATTACGTTTCATTTGCTTTCTCCTTGATGATCTGACTTGGGACGGGGGATTTTAGAAAATAATCATAGTTTTGATTCTAGGGCAGGGGATTTGGGAAAGAAGTATAATTTTACTTGGAACAGGGAATTTCTTACATGGAACGTGAACTTTTTGAAATAATTATTATTTGGATTTAAAAGAGAGGAAATTAAAATATCGCTCTTCCAATTTGAAAATCGTCACAATTTTAAAGTCTCCTCTTCTTGATTCTAAATGAAGGAAATTGGAATTATTCTAATAAAAAATCCCATAGTTGTAGTTGAAAATTCATTTGTTTGATTAAACATACATTTTTTTGAATTCAAAATTTGAGTATTCAAATTGTGGTTGACACTTTATCTTTTTTAGTAAAAATCAATTTATCTGTTTGGAAAATTCAACTCTTGTAGTTGAAGATTCTTTGTTTTAGTTCAAAACTTTTATATTTGGTTTGAAAAATTGGGTTTTGAGCTAAAAACGATACTGTTCTATTTTTGAATGGAAAGAATTATTTTTTCAGTTCGAAATTCAACTGTTTTGTAGAAACTTCCTATTTTTTATTTGAAAATTTCTAATTGAATTACATAAATAATTCTGTTTTTTTATTAATATTCTATTTATTACTATCTACATATTGTTCACAAACACAGTTTTTAATTCTTCAACTTTATCATATTCATTTGTTCTTCAAATCCTATCTTTATCATATAAATCGTTAGAAGTATTCGACATATTTTTATAACATTATCAATATAGATGATATAGATATATAGATGTCTTCATTTTTACATGTTTATCATAACGAAGCCAAATAGATCATTGTCTAAATTTAAAAAGTAATAAAACCTTTTGTAAATTAGTTTAATTAAGCTCTAATTTCAGTAATCAATTTGAATGTCATGAAAAAGGAAATTTTTTTGAAATCTACTATATTCATAGTTTACGATATTAACATATGTCAATGCTCTACAAATTTAATATTTTCGTAGAGTTATTGTATGTATTCTGTGAGAAGCGTATTCGCATATAGTCATAAAAATAATGATTTCTTAACTTTTTCATTAGTACCTGTTAATTAATTGGATATTCATAATAATAAAAAATATTGTCTCAAGATAAATATATACAAAAAAAAGTGTTTTGATGATTAAAATCAATCAAGTTTGAATTTTCCCCATGCTATAGAATAATTATCGGCCTAAAAGTACAGTCAGCGCCGCCACGCGGCTGCGGTCAAATCTCACGTCAGATTTATTCTACAGGCCTTTATACCACCTGGTGTAGATCGATCGTCCACTGTAGGGTGAACTGACCAACAGTGGAGAAAATTTCAACAACTCAAAATAATAACAAAAACTTTTCACTGGCTTATAAAGTTACTTCTACTGGAATCTTTTCACATAGTTGAATATATCACATTCATTTATACCATAAGAAATACTTAATTTATATTGTACTTTATGTTTACTGCAGTTTACAAATTTTAGCTGTCCACTGTAGGAAGTTTCCCTCTACTGCTAATGTGAATTTATGGCTTCTCCAAGAGAACGTGACTGCCTTTTTTCCAAGTAGACTAATGTGTAGTAGACTAACTTGTAGACTAACTTCTACTCCTACTCATACTGGTACTAATTCTTTATCCGAAGAACATACACATAATGTTTTCAACATGCTTCTTTCAGAATTCAACTGGAGCGCATCCTAATGAAATCTCTCAGAAAGGCTCCTTCTTAACTCTCCGACTTTCTGACTCTCTGTTGATTCCAAAGTCAGGCAAATAATATAATAGACCGATAGGTAAAACCCAGACATGAGCAGACAAGACTACCACAGCCGCTCCCACGCTGCATTCCCTCAGGCATGACCCTTCAGTTCATGCCACTATCTCTCTCTTTTCCTCTGTTTTTCAGTACCTCTTTCTTCAGTTCTTTACTCTTTACTCTTTGGTCTTTGTACCTTCGCGATTCCACCATACCCTCAACTCTTTCACCTCACTCTTTCACTTTCTCTCTCTCTCTTCGACTCATTCTAATTCTCATTTTACGCTTGCTTCGTTCCCTCTTCAGACATTCCCACGATCAACACGGGCAGCTTAGCTTGGAAATGCTAGCTAGGTGGTTGCATTATTTTAGTCGTAAATCACGAGTTGGTGTTGTATTTTGCCTTGGCGAATGGCGATATGTACCAGCAAAAGGCAGAAGCAAGCAAGCAAGCAAAAGTGAAGGTTTCGCCAGAAAGGCGAGAAGCCATGACGCACTCGTCAACCAGAAACACGAGACCCTTCTAGTCCAGAGAGCAACATCCAGCCTGATAACGCAATAAGAGGATGGTGAATTCTAATTAAAGGAAGTCGGAAGAGGAAACCGCAGAGATCTTCGATTTTAATCTTGCCAGGAGATGCTGCAAAACAGATGTTTGCTTTTATGTAACTCTTGAGCAAATCTTACGCAACTGCGTTCTCTAATCGAGTGGTTGCAAATTGTTAATGCACTCGATTTTCTCCTAAGTGCAGTTGGAACATTCGCTGAAACTGCTTCTGGTTTCGACTCTCTTCTCATTAAATCCAGCCAGCAATCAGTGTTGTTACAGATGTCTGGTTTCAAATACCCATGGATTTCCCAGGTCCTCCAGGTTGAAATGTTGAGAAATTTCAGTCAATCAAGTCAAAATATTATAAATTGGATTCTATCGAGGAGAAACTTTATAAATTTGAAAAATTTCAAATTATTCTTCAGGGTGGCGACTTGACTAGCAAATGACTGGGAATTTAATAAAAAACCAGGAATTTACTTGAGTCAACCTAGACTATTAAAAATTCTACAGGAAGAATACGAAAAATAGCAGCTTTCCTTTCATGAATCGAAAAAAGATATTATCATTGGATTTAAAGAATGTAACGTTCCTTTAATCTGATTCAAAAAATATTTGAATACATCTATACGTCATGACAGGGAGAATTTTATTTCCATTTCTAATTACACGTTTTGCACATTTGTTGCTCTGTGAGATTTCTTTAGCTGACTCGAATTTGATAATCGAATTGATAACCTGCAAAAAAAAATGATTATCTCCATTTTTTGAAAAAAAAAGTATTTATCACGTTTTATTTCCTTATTTCATTCATATGACTTGGGATCGGGAATTTCCGAAAATAACACAGGTCTGCAATAATAATGGGGTTGTTTTTGTTGCTGGAAAACGAGAGGTCTTTTTCTTAAGTAATTCTTTCCGTAGAATCCGAATCCGAGCTCAGAATATGTCCATCACGTCAGGATTTTGAGATATTTGAGGTCATATACTCGGAAAATGGGGGGTTTCGCTACGTTTGAGGTTATGTACTGGGCGCGCGAAATTTTGTTGGCCTTGTTTCAAAACGACATCATTTAGTACTACTCTTTCCCTTCAAAATGAGCTACTGAACAGTTACCAGCAATTTTTTTCATTAAGATACAGCCATTTTCAGTTTCGGGATTCATCTGAACAACCGTATGAGCATTCACTTTGATACGGACATCTTTTTGATGATAATGTCAATCTTGCGACTTCATATTCATAACTAGCGACCCCTAAACCCTCGAATAAAAACTTTCATAGATCGGAATCCTTCGATTTCGTGAATTTCAATCCGCCATTTTGAATCCGCCATCTTGGTAATAAATATGGCGTTTTATAACTGTAAATTCTCATTGAAAGACCATCAAGACCTCCAGTTACAAAATTCTAAGAGAAATTTCCGAGTAAAAAATGGCATTTAAAATGGTTTTTTAGAGTAGAAGTAGTATTTCGAATGAGAAATATTTCTAAATTATTTTGATATAATTATATTGATATAAAATCTACCTCTGAATCAAACTATTTCTTTGAGAATTTATGTGCTCCGTGGAAAATTTTCCTTTTTTGTAGAAAATTAATCTTTATAGTCAGAAATTTATCTTTTCGCTTATAGTACATCTATTCATTCGAAGATTCATCATTATACATGAAAATTCATCAGTTTGGTTGAAAATCAATCACTTCAACTGAAAATTCAACTGTTTCATTTTTAGTAGGGAATTGATTTTTTCTAGTTCAAAATTCGACATTTCGGTGAAAATTTGTCTTTTTGAATTAAAAATTCAATTATTTCTTTGAAACTTCACATATCTTCTTGAAAAATCGATTTCTTGTAGAAAATATCTTTGCCTTCGGAAGTTAATATACTTCTTCAAAAATTCTTCTTTACGGTTATTATTTTAGTCGAACATTCATCTAGTTGAAAACTCTTATGTTTGGTTTAAAATTAATTTATTATGCCAAAAATGTCACTATGCCATTTTTTTTGGAAATTTTCATTTTAATGGTTCAAATTCCAGCCATTCTGTTAAATTATTGTATTTTTTGGTTGGAAATTAATTTTTTGTCAAAAATTGAACTAATATCCTAGTTGAATGTTCATCATTTCAGTTGAAAATTCGTCTTTTTGGTTTAGAATTCAAATACGCCAGCTAAACATTTACAATTTCATTGGATTCTTCATCATTTTGTGTGTAAATGTAATAATTTGTTTGACAGTTCTTTTTTGTTTGTCGAAAGATAGTTCTTTTTGTTGAAAGTTAGTTCTTTTTTGTTGTAAGTAATTTTTCAGCTGAAAATCTATTTAGTTAAAAATATACATTTTTTCAATTTAAAATTTGAGTAATCAAATTTTCGTTGACAATTCATCTTTTTTAGTAAAAGTTAATTCATCTTTTTGAAAACTCAACTCCTTCAGTTAAAGATTCTTTTTTCTTAGTATAAAACACTTATGCTTGGTTAAAAATTTTTTTTTTTAAATAAAAATGTTATTGTTCCATTTCTGGTTGAAAATTATTATTTTCGTCTTTGAGATTCGACTGTTTTATTGAAACATTATATTATTTATTAGAAAATAATTCTTTCTATTTGGAAATTATTATTCTTGTTGGCCCAAAAAGAAATGTATTTTTAACAGAGAAGTTCAAGTTTCAACCCACTAGTTGAATTTTTCAATGAAATAGTTGAATCCTCAACAAAACAGATTGATTTTCAACAAAAGAGTTGCATTTTTGATCATTAAAGACGAATTTTCAAAGGGAAAGCTATATATGCAAGAAATTTTTTTTTAGCAAAAAAAATGCCAACCAGTTTGTTTAATTTTCAACAATTTAATTAAATATTCAAGTCAAAAATTAAATTTGTAACTAATTAAGATGAATATCCAACAAAAGACTTGAACATGCAATGAGAAAAGACGAATCCTTAATGAAAAATTGATTAAAAAAAGCCGAATTTTCAACCAAGTCATTGAATTTTCAATAAAAAGTACCAAACAGATGCATTCTGAAGCCACAATGAGAGCATTCAGAGAAAATTACATAACATTAATTTTTTTTTTAGCCGAAAAGACAAATGTATAACCAAAAATGATAAACTTCAACAAAAGGTGTGGAATTTCCAACAAAATAATTAACTTATTAACAAATTTTTTTTTAACTAGAAACGATGAAGTTTCAACCGAAAATGGAATTTTCGTGATTTTCAGGTAAAAAATTTAATTTCCAACCATAAAAATAATTAAATTTCACAGAGTAGTTCTACGTTTAATCAAGTAGCTATATTTTTAACGAAAAATTTAATTTTCACCTAACTAGTAAAAGTTCAATCAGAGTTTGGATTTTATAACTCAAAAGACGAATTTTTCACCAAACTGCCGCATTTTTAACCAAAAAATATCGAATTTTTATTTTAAAAAAAAAATTGAAATAATGAATGAAATACCGTTTTGATCCCCTTTTTCTAAGAAAAAACCTTATTTTCTCCTAAAATTGTCAGAGAATTAAAAAAATGGGATTTTGTAGCAACCATTATATTCGACAAATTTAAAAATCAAAAATCGAATGTAAATTTCACTCTCAAGTCTTTCAGAATTCAATAATTTGAGTATATTCAATAATTCGATCATTCTAGGTTTCATCTTTATAATTTAGCAATTTTGAATTGAAATTATTTATAACTATACAGTTTTTTGTGGAAAGCGTTGAAGATTGAATGTTTTATTAAAATATTAAAAATTTTACACCTGCAAAATAAACCATAATAAACAATTTAGAATGTAATAGACCAAATTTGTATAGTTTTTTTTTGTTAATTATAATTTCAGGATATTAAAATCGAAGTTTCCGTAATTGAGAATCCGCAAATGAGAAACGTTTGAAATTTAACACTTTCGAATCAGAAGCCACTTACATGAAATTGCTCTATTTCGTCATTTTCAGGCCTTCAAATATAATTAATTTCAGTACTAAGAATTTGCAACAGAAAAATATAATTTAAATATTGGAATTTTTCAAACTGAAAACTGTTTAAGGTTCCTTGAATCTTAATTTCAGGTAATTTAGGTAATAGTTTAATTTTTCAGTACTGAATCTGAAAAATTGTTCATCCGTCAAATCGCTTCTTTTTTAAGGATTAAAAATTTTCAATTGTTTGACTTAATAAAAACATTATTTGAAATCGTTCAATGTCGACCATTTTATATTCAATAAATTTCTCTATTTTGTACAAGTTCCATCAGAAAGCCTACAATCTGTAATGTTGACATTACGAAATTTCGATACTTATTATGATTCACGTCTTGAAATTGTTTGAATTTCTAATCCGAAGACTGATGACCACAAATAAATTAATTTTTTCATAATGTGGGCGTTTTCAGGTTGTAGAACTCCATTTAACATAAACTGGTTTCTTTCAGATTGGAATCTTTCAAAATATAAATGCTCGAATGATAAATCTTAATGTATAGAAATCGGAAATAATTCGGAACTCTGGTCTTAATTCTCCACGTTTCATGACGCTCGATCGAACAAATGATGCTTGAACAATGCCAGTAGACCACGCATTGAAAAAGTGTGTCTGAATCAAGGATACGTGTGTCTAGAATAACAAAGCTGTTTTACCAGCAATTCCGTCGTAGATCGTAATTTTACGACACTGATGCATAATATCCAGCAGGAAGTCTATTAATCCGTTTTCTAATCTAAATGGATTACGTATTCAAACAAGTACTACAGATTCGTTTTTATTGCAGAGAAAAAGACCGGTAGCTAATTTTTTTTAAGCTTTCTCATTCCTGATTCGTTATAGTTACTCCCCAAATTCCTCAAACTGGTTTCAACTCGTCCGTGATTTCTGTATTATTACACTTTTTTGGTCAATAGTATAAACAAGTGCAAGGACCAAAAATTTTTTTTTTTCAAGTTTTTTGGATTTCTATATAAATTCAGGCATTACAAGCAGTACCCTTTTAAGGAGCGAAATAATTTATTCGAGAAAGAAGAAAAAAGGCCAGGGTATAAATAAATCGTAAATCAACAAACACAATTTTCAACCGAAAGAGAAGATTCGTAATGAAAAGTTTAATAATTGATATTCCAAAAAGACAAAATTATAATTTTCAACATAATAGTAGAATTCAACTAAATAGATGAATTTATAACCAATTAGTTCCTCTTGCAACCAAAAAATCGAGTTTTCAATTAAGAAGTCGAGTTCTCAATTAAAAAGTTTGATAGATGATATTTTAACTAGAAAGGATTTTATTGTATACGGAAAATATTTGAATCTAACCAAAGAAAAGATTTTATTTTTTACTCAGTTACATTTTTTATCAAAAAGTTACTTTTTGAAGCCACAAAGACGATTTTTCGACGAAACAGTTGAATTTTACACACGAAAATATAGAACCACAAAAAGGTGATTTGTAACCGAAAAAATTCTCTACCAAAAAAGATTACTTTTCAACATTATTCAATTAAATTTCAATAAATTTCAACATTATTCAATGCTCGGTTCAATGCTCAACGAAGTTATTAAATTCTTAACCAATAAAAATGAATTTTCAAGAAAAAAATTGATTTTTAGCAAAACAGTTGAATTTCCATTCTCAACGGAGGATAATGACTTTTCAACAAAATTGTTAAATTTTCAAGAAAACCATCAAATTTCTAATCAAGAGAGATGGATAAAATAATTGAATTCGTAACCAATAAAGATAAATTTTCGAGAAAAAAGTTACATTTTTAACCAAAAAGGATAACTTTTCAACAGGACTGTTGAATTTTCGAAAAATATAATAAATTTCCAATCAAGAAAGATGGATTTTCAACCAATGAGTTTAATTTTCAACCGAGAGAGATTTTTTAGTCAAGAATAAAAAATGTTAACCAAATTGTTGAATTTTCACCTATAGTTGAAACCTTAAAATTTGAATTCTCAACGAAAGAGGAAATTTTGAACTGAACAGTAGACTCATCTTTTGAAATATCCAAGTTATCAACCCAGAAAGACAAATTTTATACCAAACAAATGAATTTTCAATAAAAATGTTGAATCATCAACAAAGTAAATAAGTTTTCAATCAAATAATTGAATTCTTGATAAATGAAGATAAATTTTTGAGAAAAAAGTGGGATTTTCAACAAAACAGTTGGATTTTGTGCCAAAATAGTTGAGTTTACAACCCGAAAGAAAACAATTTTTTTCCAAAAAGAATAATTCTTAAACAGAGTTGTCGAATTTTCGAAAAAATAATAAAATTTCTAACCAAGAAAGATGGATTAGTGGAGAATAAAAAAGGTCAACCAAATTGTTGATTTTTCACCAATAGTTTAAACCTGGAAAATTTGAATTCTCAACGAAAGAGGAAATTTTTAACTGAATAGTAGACTCATTTATTGAATGATCAAAGTTACCAAACCAGAATGACGAATTTTATACCGGAAAAGTGTATTTTCAACAAAAATGTTAAATTATCAACAAAGTAAATAATTTTCTAACCAAACAGTTGAATTTCGTACCAAAATAATCGGGTTTTCAACCCTGAAGGAAACATTTCTCACCAAAAAGGGTAACCTTTCAACAGAACTGTTGAAGTTTCAACCAAAAAAAAATTTTTAGTCAAGAAAATAAAATGTCAACCAAATTGTTGAATTTTTATTCCAATAGTTGAATTCCCAAAAAGGATTTAAATCCTAAATGAAAAATGTAGCAATTGATATTTCAACCAAAATAGATTTTCAGTTGCATTATAAAGCCACGAAGATGAATTTTCTACAAAACTGTTTAATTTTCCACACAAAAATATGAGTTCCCAACAAAAAAGGTGATTTCTGATAAAATTTATTTTTAGTAAAACAATTGAATTTCTCATCCAAATAGTTGATTCTCAGCCCAAAATAACAAATATTCAACCAAGAAGGATGACTTTCGACAAAATTGTTGAATTTCCAAAAAGATGATCAAATCTCTAACCACTAAAGATGTATTTCTAACCAATGAGTTATATTTCAACCAAGAAAGATTTTTTGTCCAAGAATAGAAAATGTTAACCAAATTGGTGAATTTCCAACAAAATAATTCAATATTCAACTGAGGAATATTTTTTAGTCAAGAAAAATAAATTCAACCATATTGTTAACAGTGGAATCGCACACCAAGCGGATGATTTATCAACCAAAAATATTGTTTTTCAACCGTCGGATTGAATTTCCGATAAAAAAAAGATGAATTCTTATTGAAAAATGTAATATTTCATAACCAACCAAAGAAGATAACTTTCCAACCAAACTGTTGCATTTTGAACAACAAAAATATAAAGTTCCTACTAAAAGAGATAAAGATTCAATATAAAGGTCCTTGAAATATTAATTTCCAACATAAACTTGGATTTTCAGCCAAATAAGAAAAATTCGAATGAAAAAATATGAATTCTTCAACATTCAGAAAGAGAAAGATCAGGTTTTTCAAAAAGTCATTCTTGTGTTTTTCGAATTATTCCTAGCTCACATACTTGGCGCTCAAAGCCATTTAAACATGAGCTGTTTAGCTCTTATAAATTATATTGTTTACCTATTCTTCAATCTTTTATCTTTCCCCATTTTTTCTAATATACTTTCATGAACCCTTTTCCTGGTCCAGTGTCAACCTTCTAAAACAAAAACCGTACCTTACATGGAGATTTTTTTCTAATATTTATTTCTAATTTTTCCCCATTTGAACACCTTGGACCATTTTTACATAATCTTCTTTTGCTTGCTGACTTGATGGTAAAAATTTCCAGCGAATAGTGGCAATGTTCCCGTTTCCTGTTTTTTTTTAGACTTGGTAACCTGAGAATTAACAATTCGCAAATGCAGGATTGCAGGTATGTCGCGCAGGTTTTTTGTGACATGCGAGTTAGGTTCTCCAGTTTCTCGGCGAGCAATGATCTTTACTGGCACCCAGAATGGAAAGTTTCGTTGAGAGTGGAATCGCTTCTTTATAATTTCATAAAGTGCTAGATCGCCTTATTTTCCTCGTTCGACCTCGCAGATTGCGATCCCCTTTTCCAGAATCTTCCGCATCCGCTTTTCACGACTTGTCGATCCGTTACCTTGAATTGACGCGTGGGCAAACCGCAGAGCTCGGTGAATATTTATCTGACAATGAAACCGGAGAATGAAGAATGGTGAGAGAGAAAGAGAGGTGCAAATCCAGTGCAAAGTCCAGAGAAAATGATCATGTCGTATTTCCATTCGAAATAATATATCTCTGGTTAAATTTAGATTTATTTTTCATAAAACCCTGCTCGTAACTTTTGAAATGACAAAAGGAATTCTGACAATTTGAATTTCGCGCCAAATATACAGAAAAATAGCAAGTGTCACGTTTATACGTAACCTATAATTTTTGCATTGTAGCACGGCAAAATAAACATTTATCCTAATGAAGAGAAATTTTACTATTTTAAAATTGCGTATCGAGCTGTGAGACCTAGTATTATTTAATTTTTCGAAAAGAATGTTTAATCTCGTAGCAACGTTATTGGCTAGAGTTTCAGATTTTTTGGAAAATTTAATGCTTTCTAGACATTTCTAGAGCACTTCTGATTTTGCGATACTTCAGGATGTTTTAATATTTTCAGAAGATTTGACTGGCTTCAGTAGATTCAGACTTCAGATTATTTACAAGATTGTAGGAGAATCCAAGTGACTTCAAATTAATTCAGATGATTCTAAGGAGATTGGAGTGACTCCACTTCAGATATTTCTGAGGAATGCACTGCCTTCAGAGGAATTCAAGTGACTTCACGAGAATTCAAGTACCTCCAGGAAAATTGAAATGACATTGAGTGAATTCATTCGAATTCAACTGTCTTTAGATACTTCAAGTGCCTACAGCGACTTGACCGGGAAATCGGGAATTTTATTGACCGAGAAGTCAATTAAAAACCGGGAATTCACTTGACTCAACGTAGACTATTAAAAAATTCTACCAAAAAAATACGAGAAATGACCGGTTTCTTTATATGAATCAGAAAGATATCTTGTTATTTGATTTAAAGAATTTTACGTTTCTTAACCTGTTTTTGAAAATTTTTTAATATATATACATCATGAGAGGAAGAATTTCTTCTTTTTCCATAATAAGAAAAGCGTTTTGCAAATTTGTTGCTCTGTGGGATTTTTTTAGCTGACTCAAATTTGATAATCGAATTGACGATAGTCCAAACCTACTAAAAGAATATTATCTTACATGGAACGTGAACTTGTTTAACTAATTATAATTCAGATTTAGAAGAGAGGAATTTAAGAAAATCGTTTCTCCAATGCAAAATTCGTCGCGATTTTAAAGTTTTTTTTTTGTACTATTAAGCCATAATATAATCCCTTGCGGGGGAAGCGTAACTCGTATAGAGTCATATTTGGTTCAGTTGATTGCACGGGAGGACCCAGTCCCCCGCCAACATACCAACAGCACGCGATATTCCCGGACAATCGCCCATCCTAGTACTGGTCGCGCCCAACGCAGCTTAACTTCAGTGATTAGACGGGAACTGGTTTTTTGAGCGTGGCATGGCCGTTGGTCCCCTCGTTAGTTCTTTCGTCTTAATTTTTAATAAATAAAGTACTTGAAGCAGTTTTATAGAAAGCTTGTTTACATTGTTCATTGCAGATGCATTCTTTTTGTGTGTTCAAAAATCAACTACTTGTTTGGAATGTGAACTTCTTTGTTGAAAATCAAATTTTCTTGTTGAAGTTGCATTCTTTCGATTCAAAAATTCACCTCTGGTTGAAGTTGTAACTACTTTGTTAAGAATCAATTAATCTTTCTTGGCGAAAATTCAAGTATTTAGTTGAACGTTCATTTTTTATTTTGGGAATTAAACTATTTCTTTGAGGATGAACTTCGTGGAAAATTTGCCTTTTCTGTAGAAAATTAATCTTTATGGTAAAAAATTATTCTTTTTGCTTAAAATACATCTATTCATTTGAACATTCATCATTTTACCTGAAAATTTATCAGTTTGGTTGGAAATCAATTATTCTAACTGAAAATTTAACTGTTTCATTTTTAGTGGAAAATTGATCTTTTTTTGTTCAAAATTCGACGTTTCGGTGAAAATATGTCTTATTGCATTAAAAATTCAATTATTTCGTTGAAACTTCACATATTTTGTAGAAAAATCGATTTTTTGTAGAAAATTATCTTCTTCTTCGGAAGTTAATATTCTTCTTTACGGTTAAAAATTCAAGTTATACTGTCAAACATTTTTCATTTTAATCGAACATTCATCCCATTGAAAACTCTTATGTTTGGTTTAAAATTAATCTTTCAAGCCAAAAATGTCACTTTTCCATTTTTGTCTCGAAATTTTCATTTTTATGGTTCGAATTCAAACCATTCTGTTGAAAAATTGTATTTTTGGGTTGAAAATCAATTTTTGTCAGGAATTGAACTATTCTAGTTTAATGTTTGAGTTTTTAAATCAAAAGACGAATTTTTCAGCAAACCGTCACATTTTAACCAAACAAGTATAAAATTTCATCAAAAAATAAATTAAAATAATGAATGAGATCCCTTTTGATCTCTCAAGTCTTTCAGAATTCAATAATTAAAGTAGAAAGCCTCGATAATTTTAGGTTTCATTTTTATAACTTAGCAATTTTGAATTGGAATTATTTATAACAATACAGTTGTTTGTGGAAAGCGTTGAAAATTGAATGTTTTATTAAAATATTTAAAATTTTGCACCTGCAAAATAAACCAGAATGAACAATTTACAATGCAATAGACCAAATTTGTATAGTTTTTTCAATCATTCATAATTTTAGGAAATTAAAATCGAAGTTTCCGTAATTGAGAATCCGCAAATGATTTGCCTTTTCTGTAGAAAATTAATCTTTACGGTAAAAAATTCATCTTTTTGCTTAAAATTCATTTGAACATTCATCATTTTACCTGAAAATTTATCAGTTTGGTTAAAAATCAATTTTTTTAACTGAAAATTTAACTGTTTCATTTTTAGTGGGAAAATTGATCTTTTCTTGTTCAATATTCGACATTTCGGTGAAAATTTGTCTTTTTGCATTGAAAATTCAATTATTTCGTTAAAATTTTACATATTTTGTTGAAAAAATCGATTTTTTGTAGAAAATTATCTTTTTCTTCGGAAGTTAATATTCTTCTTAAAAAATTCTTATTTACGGTTAACGATTCAAGTTATACAGTCAAACATTTTTCATTTTAGTCGAATATTCATCTCGTTGAAAACTCTTATGTTTGGTTTGAAATTAATTTTTCAAGCAAAAAATGTTACTATTCCTTTTTTGTTTGGAAATTTTTATTTCTATGGTTCGAATTTCAACAATTCTGTTAAAAAATTGTATTTTTTGGTTGAAAATTAATTTTTGTCAAGAATTGATCTTTTTTAGTTAAATGTTCATCATTTCATTTAAACATTCGTTTTTCTGGTTTAAAATCCAACTACTTAAGTCAACAATTTACAATTTCATTTGATTCTTCGTCATTTTGTTTGTAAATGCCATAATTTGTTTGACAGTTTTTTTTTTTTGTTGAAAGATAGTTGTTTCTGTTATAAGTAATTTTTATAACTGAAAATTTAACTTTTTCCAATTGAAAATTCCATAGTTTCTTTAAAAACCTATTTGTTTCGTTAAACACTTTTTTTCCATTTAAAATTTGATTAAGTAGCTGCGTGGTAACTTCCGACTTGGGCGGGATCTCGAATGTCAAGCATGTTTAGGCGCGGTTAGCGCCCGGGTGGGTGACTGTTCGGGATTCTCGCTTAGTCGTGTTTTCACCATGTTTAATTACTGTCGAGCGGGAGATTTGAC
>WSXT02156088.1:0-10164 GCA_011762715.2 Neuroterus valhalla | reverse complement strand
CTTTACATGGGGAAGGGGGGGGGGGGCGCTTAGAGGCCCTCAAATCCGTTACGTAATTTAAGTATGGTCCCTTAGTGGCAGTCCATAATCTACGTAACCAATTTCGGCCTATTTTCACCAACCGGATCAGTTGCCAATATTTGCGATCCCTAAAGGACGAATGCCCAACTTAAAAAGTTGAATTTTCGACCGAAAAAGATTAATTTATAGAACAGTTGAATTTTCAACCTAGGAAGATGTATTTTCAACCAGAGGGTCAAATTTCTGAACAAGAAAGATTGGAATTCAACCAAAAAAAAAGTAGCATTTCGAACCAATGAGCTGAGTTTTCTATCCAAAGCGGCAAATTTTGTAAAAGACAGTCGACTTTTCAACTTTAATAGTTAAGCGATCAACAAATGTTCATTTTTAATCAGAAAGATCATTTTTAACAAAGAAAGATGACTTCACTATCATGAATGATGGATTTTAAATTCAGAATGACGAATTTCTTAGAAGGCATTTGGATTATAGACCAAAAAATATAACTAACAAAAGATTTGCATTTTTAACCAAGTAGTTAAATTTTCAAGCCAAACGACGAATTTTTGAGAAGATGGTTGAATTTTGAATCCAAAAAGTTGAGATGTGAAAAATGTCTATTTTCATCCAAGAAAAATGACTTACCATAAAGAAGGATTTCTCATTCCAGAGGACAAATTTCCAACAAAAAAGTTGGATTTTTGCCTCCAAATAACCCTAAAGGGATTTAGTTTGATGTGATAATAATAATACAATTATTTATCAAAATACTTGAATTTTTAACAATGTAATTAATCTTTGGAAAAAAGTTGAATTTTAAACCAAATAGCTGAACTTTTTAACCTACAAAGATTAATGCACTACTCGAATAGTCCAATTTTTAAGAAGAAGATGAAGTTTTCAAGCTAAAAATTTGAGTGTTGCAGAAAGCAGTTGACTTTAAGACCGCATAAGATCAATTTTTCACAAGAAAGTTTATTTTCAACCACTAAAGGCGAATTTTCTACTGAACGGCTGAATTCAACCAGAAAACATGAATTTTATTTTTAACTATACAGTTGAATCCTTCACCAAAAAGACGAATCTTAAACTCGTAATAGATACGTTTTTGACTAAAAAAGAAAACTTTTGAAAAATTTTTCTAGCAAAACCAAACGTTTTTACCGGGAAGATTCATTTCCTACCAAAAATAAGGATTTGAAACTATCCTTTTGTACCAGACATTTTAAATGTGTACAGATCGTTGATTTTTCAAGCAAAAGAGAAGAAAACATCCAAAAAGCAAGTAGATTCTCATCCCAGAAATATGATTCTTCAGCGAAAAGATCCTATTTTACCAAAAATTTGAATTTTCTACCGAACTTTTGATTTTGCAAGCAAGGGAGGAAAATCATTTACAAAACAGTCAGATTTTTTACCTCAAGATATTAGTTTTTTAAAAAAACATTATTTAATAGTTTGATTTTCTAATAAACTGTTGAATTTTGAAGCCAAAAAGACGAAGTTTTTAGAAGATTGATGAATTTCCAATCCGAATAGTTGAGTTTTCAAAAAAAGTTCATTTTCAACCAACAAATAATTTGTCATAAAATATGAATTTTCTCTTTGAAAGGACGAATTCCCAGCGAAAAATTTGTATTTTCGACCCGAAAATACCACGAAAGTTACACGGCCTAATGTTGAAATAATAATAAAATATTTCAACAAAGTTCTTGAATTTTTATCAATATAATAATGATTCAACAAAATAATTGAATTTGGAACTAATAAACCGAACTTTTACCCTTCAAACTTGAATCCACTCCTCGAAAAGACCAATTTTCCACGGGAAAGTTGAGATTTTAAGCTAAAAATATGAGTGTTGTAGAAAACAGTTGACTTTCAGTCCGGAAAATATAAATTTTCGACAAGAAAGTTCATTTTCAACCACTGAATGAGAATTTTCTACCGAACATCGGAATTCCACCTGAAAGCAAGACTCTCCAACTAAATAGTTGAATTTAAATTGATAAAAGATACTTTTTAAACAAAACAAAAAAAACTAAATTTTAATTAAAAAGTTATATTTTCAACAGCACAACAAATTTTTTAAATTTTCCACCAAAAAACCCGAATTCTAAACCATTCTATTCTGCCAAACATTTGAGTTTTTTACCAAACTGTTGATTTTTTGAGCAAAAAAGACAAATTATCTACAAACATTCAATTTTCCAGCACCAAAATATTATTTTTCTAAAATAAGATCATTTTCAGCCAATTAGTTTAATTTTCTACCAAACAGGTGAATTTGTAACCCAAAAAAAATGAATAATCTATCAAAAAATAGAATAATTTTCAACTAAATTTATGAATCCGTCATCAAAAACAAGGAATTTAACTCCAGTATAATTCAACTTTTAAACAAATAGTTGATTTTTTAACCAAAAAGATGCATTCTCAACAAAACGTGTAATAGTCGATATTTTGACCAAAAAAAAATTTTTTTTAGTCATAGTAAGTTCTTTCCAAGCGTGAAGGACGAATTTTTAACCAAAAACGATTGATGAATCTCTATTTAAAGAAAAAAATCAACTTCAGGAAAAGATTTGAACATTCAACCAATAAGTTGAATTTTCGACCGAAAAGATTACTTTTTAACCGAGTAGTTGAGTTTTTAATCAAAAAAGATAAATTCTCGATGAAACATGTAATGGATGATATTTTGAATAAACAAGATTTCTATTTTGAATAACAAATTATTAACGAAATAGTTATATTTCTCAACAAAAGAAATGAAGTTTAAACTGAAATGATAAATCTGGAAAAAAATGAATTCTGCTCAAAAGAGTGTAACATTCAACAGCTTCAACCGAGAAAATGAATCTTCAAAACAATACTTGAACTTCCAACCAAGAACTTGGATTCTTGACTAAAAAAGATGACTCCACCAAAATAGTTGGATTTTCTTATTAGTTTCTATTATTTCAGTTCTTGAACTCGTAAAGTAGTTTATGTACGGCCCATTACTCATTCAATTTCAATTGTTCAATTTTGATTATTATTCTCAACTTGCATTTTTAATTCATATTTGTTTTCCAGATTCTAATCATTGGAGGTGGACCTTGCGGTTTGCGATCAGCGATCGAAGCCCAGTTACTGGGAGCTAAAGTTGTGGTTATTGAGAAACGCGACAGAATGTCTCGGAACAACGTTCTTCATTTGTGGCCTTTCGTGATTCAAGACCTCAGAAGTCTGGGAGCTAAGAAATTTTTTGGAAAATTCTGCGCTGGGGCGATTGATCACATCAGTATTCGACAACTTCAATGTATTCTTCTGAAAGTTGCTTTGATCCTCGGAGTTGAGTTTCACGAAAACGTCAGTTTTGAGCACCTGATACCTCCTCCAGAAAATCAGGAAGAAGGGAGTGAGTGTTGCTTCAATTAAAATTCTTATTAATTAATTATCAGGGTGGCGACTTGACCGGGAAACCGAGAATTGACCAGGAAAACCCCGGGAAACGACCGGGAATTTACTTGACTTAACCTGATGAAAGTTTTCTTTTCATGAATCGAAAAGAGATCTTATCATTTGATTCAAAGATTATAACGCTCCTCCAATTTGATTCTCAAAATATTTATATTTATATATATTTCTCTATATTATAAATAAATATTTATACGTCATGACAGGAAGCATTTTTTTCTATTATAAGGAAAAAGTTTTGCAAATTTATTGCTCTGTAAGATTATTTTAGCTGACTCAAGTTTGATAATCGAATTGATGATAGCCCAAACCTACAAAGAGAATTATTATCTTCATTTTTTCAACAAAAAAAAATGTATTGTTCACGTTTTGTTTGCTTTACCTCATATATCTAACTTGGGACAGGGAATCTCGGGCAGGAAGTTTCAGTGAAGAAGTACAATAATTTTACTTGGAACAGGAAATTTTTAACATGGATCGGGAACTTTTTTAAATAATTATAATTCGGATTTAAAAGAGAGATATTTAAAAAAAATCGTTCCTCCAATTCAAAATTTGTCATAATTTTGAAATTCCCTCTACTCAGTTTTGAATAAAGAAAGTACTTCAAGCAGTCTTAGGAGTAGAAGTAGTATTCCGAAGAAGAAATATTTCGGAATTATAATATAGAAAGCTTGTTTACATTGTTCATTGCAAATTCATCCTTCTTGAGTTAAAAAATCAAGTAGTTGTTTAAAATTTGGACTCGTTTGTTGAAAATCAAATTTTCTTTCTAAAGTTGCATTATTTCGATTCAAAATTCACTTCTGGTTGAAACTGTAACTACTTTGTTAAAAATCAATTCATCTATTTTTGTTGAAAAATTCAAGTATTTATTTGAACATTGATTCTGGGATTTGAAAATTAAACTATTTCTTTGAGAATTTATGCACTTCATGGAAAATTTACCTTTTTTGTAGAAAATGTATCTTTATGGTCAAAAATCCATTTTTTTGTTTAAAATACATCAATTATTAATTTGAAGACTCATCATTATACTTGAAAATTCATAAGTTTGGTGGAGAATCAATTCAACTGTTTCATGTTTATGGAAAATTGATCTTTTCTAGTTAAAAATTCGACATTTCGGTAAAAATTCGTCTTTTCGAATTAAGAATTCAATTATCTCTTTGAAGCTTCACATATTTCGTTCAAAAATCGAGTTTTTATAGAAAATTATCTTTTTCTTCGGAAGTTAATGTTCTTCAATAATTCTCCTTTACGGTTAACAATTCAAGTTATAAAGTCAACCATTTTTCATTTTATTCAAACATTCGTCTATTTGAAAACTCTTAAGTTTGGTTTAACCCTTAGTAGTCACACTTCGCTAGAATCACGTCGTAGTCACACTGGGTCAATTGGACCCAGACGAGTTTGAATTGTTATAAATAATGGGATAATGCATTGAGCGGTATGACAAAAATAGTCATGTATAGTTTGAACCTTGCTTGATACTACGATGTCGGTCATTTTAGGGACCCGTATTCCCGGTCAAAAAAAGGTATGGGTCTTTTAGACCCAGTGTGACTACTAAGGGTTATAATTAATTTTTCGAATACAAAATGTGACTATTCCATTTTCGTTTGAAAAATTTTATTTTTATGATTCAAATTTCAACCATTCTGTTGAAAAATCGTATTTTTTGGTTGAAAATTTATTTTTTTGTCAAAAAATGAACCATTCTACTTCAATGTTGATCAGTTCAGTTAAAAATCCGTCTTTCTGGTTGAAAATTTAACTACTCCGGTTAAGCATTTACAATTTCATTTGATTCTTTATCATTTTGTGTATAAATTTAAAAATTTGTTTGACAGTTAGTTTTTTTCTTTGTTGAAATATAGTTTGTTTTGTTGAAAGTTAGATTTTTTTGTTACGAATAATTTTTTTTTTAGCTGAAAATTTAAGTTGTTCTAATTGAAAATCCTATAGTTTCAATTGAAAAAATATTTGTTCAGTTAAACATTCATTTTTTTCAATTTGAAATTTGAGCAATCAAATTTTCCTTGACAATTTATCTTTTTCAGTAAAAGTTAATTTATCTGTTTGAAAACTCAAGTCCTTCGGTTAAAGATTCTTTTTTTAGCATAAAACACTTATGCTTGGTTTAAAATTGGATTTCAAACAAAAAACGATTCTTTCTATTTGGGAATTATTCTTCTAATTTGAATATTCACCTTCATGGTTGGAAATTGGAGTGCTCTAGTTAAATATTTATCTTTTTAGTTGTAAATTCATCTTCTTGTTTTGAAATTTAACTGTTCTGGTTGAAGATTCATAATGTTATTTGAAAATTCATCACATTGGTTGAAAAATGAACTATTTTGTTGGAAATCTGTTTTTTTTTTGTCATCGTAAATTGATTTTTCAATTGTAAGTTTAACTGCTTCAATTGATGTAAAAAAATTAAATTTAAAGGGTGTTTAGAATGAACGTTATTAAAAAAAAGGTTGGGGTTTTGCGACAAATATAAATATCTTACTCCTAGTTGACCGGGAAAATTGAAAGACATGACCAGGAAGAACCGGGAAATGACCGGGAATTAGAAAGTGTCCGCCGAGTTGCCACCCTGTTCAAATAAAATTCTTATTCATTAAATATATTTTCCATTTTCGATGAAACTTTTATACGCGCGTCGTGGAGTAGCAAAGCGATGACACTCCCAGTGTAACGGTGACGTTGTGCGTTATTGTTAGGAGCCGTCTAAAAACTACATTACTAATTTTGGGATATTTTTTACCCCTGTCCACCCCTCGTTGATAAGGGTTGGGTTAGACCAAAAAAGATTAATGTACCAAATTAGCGAAATTTTCAAGCCGTAAAAATGAATTTTTTACGAAAATCTAGATTTCAAGTAAGATTTACATGGTAAATTTTTTATTCACAAGGACAAATTTATCATAAATGAGTTGTGTTTTCCACCAAAAAAGATAATTCCTACAAAGTAGCTTGATTTTCAACCAAATAATTTCACTCCCCACAAAACAGTTTAACCAAACAGCTGAATTTTCCACTTACAAACATGAATTTTGAACTAAGAAGAATAATTTTCTACAAAGAGACGATTTTGAACAAATACATGAATAAGTTCAAAAGTTAATTTTCAACGAAAAATGAAAAGAATTTTCAATCAGTTTAATCTACCGAAAAGAGATCGCTTTCCAACCAAAAACAGAATTCTTGAATTTTCAATTCCAAGAAATAATTTGTAATAGGAAGAAAAACGAACTGTCAACCGGTTTGATTGATAGTTCAATCCTTAAGAAATAAGATTATTCTTGAACAAAATGCATTGATTTTTAAACGTATTGTTTAATTTTAACCCAAAATTATGAGTTTTGCATTAAGAAAACTAATGTTCTACCAAAATTGACGCATTTACAACAAAACATGTCTTTTTAAAAAAATAATACATGAATTCTTCAGATAAAAACACGACTCATCAACAAAAAAGAGTATTTTTAATCAAGAAAGATGATTTCTCTATCATTAAAAATAAATTTGCAATCTTTGAACATTATTATTTAATTTTAGAAATATAGTTGAATTTTCTATATCATAGTTAAATTTTAACTGAGTACCTGAATTTTTGACCTGAAAAGAAGAATTTTCAACGACGAAAAAATCTGTTTAATCAGAAATAGACTACTTAAATCGTTTAGAAAAATATCTTTTTAACAATTAAGAAAAGAATTTTTAACTATTTGAATTCAACAAAAAACCAAACAGTTAAATTTTCAACTACGAAGATGGATTTTCTACCAAGAAGATTAATCTTCTAACGACATAGACGAACTTGATTTGCAAATATTATTCTCTTCAAAAAAAATTGTCTATCTAATATGTTCATTTTCATTGGAAAAAAAAATTTAACCAAATACATACTTACATTTCTCTTACGGAAAAAATTAATTTTAACTGAATTGTTGAAATTTCAACCCAAAAAGAGAAATTTCGTTAGATTTTTGATGAAAGAGATGAAGTTCCGAATAAAATAATATATAAATCTTTAGCAAGAAAGAGGTATTTTCAAGAAAAAGTTCATTATTCAACCAAATAGTCGAATTCTCAATCTAAGATAATTTTTTGACAACAACAAAACTTCGAGGCGAAAATAGTGAAAATACGGAAGGAAGGGGAACTTTCATGAAAATAGGGAGAAAATGTAGAGTCACACTTTTTTTTTATAATGAAATCCTCTATTGCCTATTCGGTTTTCAAAGTTTAAATTGTGACACAAGACTAGAATCAGGAGAATGAATTGCTTCGTGTAAAATGCATTTTTTCTCTTTAAGATTGCTCATTTTAGTTGAAAATTCAAATTTTTCGTTGTATAATATCTTCTTTCTTGGTAATTCAATCATTTATTTGGAAATTAAACTGCTTATTTTATATTCAACTCTTTGGTACAAAGTAAACTTTTTTGTTGAAAAATTATATCCTTGCGTTAAAATTTTTAAGTTTTGGAAGTAATTCGCCTTTTAAGCTCCAAAATTTATCAATTTTGTCAATGGTTTATAGTGATGCATGTCGAGAATCTTGATGAAATTTTATATTTTTTGTTGGAAACTTCTATTTTTAAGTTCAAAATTCACTTTTCGTTATAAATTCATGTATTTTGTTGAGATTTTGTCTTTTAGTAGGAAGTTCATCGTGTTGGGTAAAAATTCATCTTTTTTGGTGAAAATTTCATATATTTCTTTGAAAATTTAATTTTTTTCGTGGAAATTCAAGTATGTATTTTGTTGAAGTCATGCGCGTGATTTCTACATGCAGATTTTTCAAACTAATTATTTTTAAATATCTCTTCTACTTTCAGAAATCGGCTGGAGAGCAAAAACAACGCCCATCGATCATCCGGTTTTCCAATATGAATTCGATGTTCTGATCGGTGCCGATGGAAAAAGAAACACTCTGGAAGGTTTCAAACGAAAGGAATTCAGAGGAAAATTAGCGATTGCCATCACAGCCAATTTCATTAACAAAAGAACCGAAGCCGAGGCGCGAGTCGAGGAAATTAGTGGAGTGGCATTCATTTTTAATCAAAAATTCTTCAAGGAATTGTACCAAGAAACGGGTATCGACTTGGAGAATATCGTTTATTATAAGGACGACACACACTATTTTGTAATGACCGCGAAGAAACATAGTCTCATCGATAAAGGCGTTATTCTTCAGGTAAATTACTACAACAATTTGAGACATTTCTTCGGTTAAATTTAACGTTGGAATAATTGAATCATCTTCGTTTTTTACTTCAGGATCACGCGGACACCGCAAAGTTACTCGCCAAGGAAAATGTCGATCGTGAAGCACTAATGCTTTACGCGAGAGAAGCAGCTGATTTTTCCACAGAATACCAGATGATGGATATGGAATTTGCGGTCAACCATTATGGACAACCTGACGTGGCTATGTTTGATTTTACATCAATGTACGCTGCGGAAAATGCTAGTCGGATACTAGAACGACACGGACACAGACTTTTTATGACTTTAGTTGGTGATAGTCTCTTAGAGGTTCGTGTAATTATTATATTTATAATTATTATTATACCATTAAGGCAAATCCCTTCCGGGGTAAGCGTAACTCGTTTGGTTCCATCAAAGGAGTTATGATCGGTTTGTGTTGTAAACTGAGGAGGGCCAGTTTCCTGCATCCTGGTCTCCAAGATGAGGCAAATCCATTTACTAACAGCCTACTACTGAAATCGGTGCGCCTGAATTGAGCCCACGGTCAGTGTTCGACCTGAGCACTGGAGCCCCCTTTTTATTTCGCACCTGAATTGAGCCGAATACTGCCTTCTAATTACCTGTATATGACTGGGTGCTCCTCGTGCTATAGTCTCTCGCTCAAACAAGACCTACAAACTTCAAGTTATTCGGAACTAGCTTCCTAAATTCGAATTTTTAGCCAAATATTGCAAGAACGCTACCCCCTCTCTCGCTGGCCTTCACTTTCAGTGAATATTTGAAATCATCGCCTCTCAATAGGGCGCTCTCGGTAAAAATGATATCTTAATGAAAAACGCCATGCGGAGTGGCTTTAACCAAGTAAAAAAGACCTATATGAATAAATAATCGGTTTCAAAGTGTTTTTCTCGATAAAATACTTTAATTTGTTGTTCAAATAATACATGTTAGTTGGTACAACGATAATTCTAATACAAGATACACACACCACCTCCTATACCCCGCATTCATTCGGAGAGTGCCTTATTCAGAGGCAGAGGGAGCAAGAATCTCGAGAGCAGCGAAGAACGTAAGTGGGGGTAGCGCGTTTCCTGGAAAACACGTCCCCTTCTGTCCCGAGAGGCGCCTTATTGAGAGGCTGTACTGTAGTTTGGAAAGAAAATTTAAGTTTGATCATGGAAAATCCCATAAAGAACTGGAAAGTTTAAATTTACACCTCAACAACGCAAAATATTATTTAAATTACTCTTTTACTATGACATTACAATAATTCGGGAGAAATCTGCTTAATTTAAAGAAATAGGAAACCGAGAAATAATATTATATGCTTTAAGAGACTCCTATCACGCAATATAATAGTAAGGGGCCGTTCAATTATTACGTAACGCAATTTCATACCAATTTCTACCCCCCCACCTACCCCCCCGACAATACCAGGAGCGCGCCCCTGCGC
>WSXT02156077.1:0-10164 GCA_011762715.2 Neuroterus valhalla | reverse complement strand
GGGTCTCAAAACGTGGACATTTGACAAAAACGGAGGGGGTCAAATTTTACACAAATCTAATACCTTCTCTGATGAGATTGTAAAAGTTTGGATGTTTTTTGGACTTCCAAATGAATAGTTCCACTCAGCACTCTTTCATACAGCATGTTATTCACACATTCAATGAATAATCTATCCTTGAAATTTCTATGCATCTGAGGAATAGTCAGATATGGTATCTAATCGTTAGGCAAGCGGTGAATACGAGAAAAATTTCCGGAATTAAAGTAAATATTTTTCGAACCATGAATGTGCTTTATATTTCTGATTTAATCAAATTTTCCATTCAAAATCATTCTCCTCAAAGAACATGATTATATTCTCGAAAAAAATTATACAATTTTTGTCTAATCTCGATTTTTATTTTTAGGCCTGTTTTCGAGGACTACTATACGCAATGGCTCCAAGAAATTTATGATGATAAAGTGCTGTATTTGGAGTTGAGGACAGTTTTGCCGGATTTATATGATCTATCGGGTCGAATTTACAAAAATCTGGAAGTGATGCAGATTTTGAAAGATCAAACAGACAAGTGAGTAAGAACTCGTTCGAAGACAAGATCAAACTGCCAGGATTAAAAATTAAAATTGAATTTCTTTGTCAAATCATTGAAATTCATTTGAATCTTTGTGAAATATTTTGAGATGAGATATTTGCAAAATTGTTACGATCTTTCTGAAATTTGACTGAATTTTGTGGAATTTGAAAAATTATCAATTAAAATTTGATCATTATAAGTTTTGAGCGATTTATTGGAAAGTAGTTGACTTCTCGTAGATTCCAGTTTAAAAAAACATTCAATTCCACAATTCCAATTTGATAAGTGTTTTGCTTGAAATGGAGATTAGAATCGTCCAATTTGGGAAGTTTCCAATGTTTCAAATGCCATTTTGAACGTTTGTTGGAATAAAAAGAGGAACTTCATTATTTATATCTATATTTTTTTTTTTTGGAAGAGAAGCGTTTCTTATTCGAAAAAATTTTTCTGGATTAAAAGGTTAGAATTTCTTTTCCTAATTGGAAGAGGGAATATTTTGAGAACATTCTATTGATTTGATAGTGGATAAAAGTCGTATTCAAAGATTTACTAAAGATAGAAGGAGGGAATTTTTGTTTCTAAACTGGCAGCAGGAAATTTTGTATGTTAAATATTTTCATTATTTTGGGACAAAACATATAATGGAATAATTTTCTCTTTAAAGTTCTCGAACTTTCCAATTCAAATATGGAATCATATTATTCTTGTCCTGTATGTGTATATCATTGATTGACATGGCAATATTCTAAATTTGTTATATATTACGTAGTTTTTGAGGGTAAACTAAAAAATCTCAGAAAATAAGAAACAGTGTGTTCGTTGGACCACACTGTTGAAGCGTAAGTTTCTTTTGGAGAAGAGAAGAAGAGAGTTAACAGAAGCAGAGAAGTAAAGAAGAGAAAAAGAGGGTTGAGAGAAGAAGAGAGTCAATAGAGGAAGAAAGTTGACAGAAGGAGAGAAGAATAGAAGAAGAGAGTTAAGAGTAGAAGGAGTGAAGAGAGGAGAAGAGAAGAAGAACAGAAGCAGAGAGTTAAGAGAAGAAGAAGTAGAGAGGAGAAGAGAAGAAGAACAGAAGGAGGAATTAAGAGAAGGGAAGAACAAGACAAGGAAAGGGTTAAAAGGAAAGAGAAGAAGTAAAGAAGAGGGTTGATAGAAGCAGAGAAAAATTAAAGAAGAGAAAAAGTAAATAAGAGAAAAAGAAGTTTGAGAGAAGAAGAGAATTGTAGAAAAAGGAGAAAAGAAGAAGAGAGTTAAGAGAAGACGAAAGTTGGTAGAGGAAGAGAAGGGGAGAAGAAAAGAGTTGAGAGAAGGAAAGGAGACGAGAAGAAGAGAGTTAAGAGAAGAAGAGGAGAAGAACAGAAGAAGAGAGTTGAGAGTAGGAAAGAACAAGAGAAAAAGAGGATTGAAAGAAGAAGGCGTTGATAGAAGCAGAGAAGAAGTAAAGAAGAGAAAAAGAGGTTTGAGAGAAGAAGAAAATTGATAGAAGAAAAGAAGAATGAAAGGAGAGAAGGAGAGAAGAGAAGAGTTGAGAGAAGGAAAGAAGACAAGAAGGAGAGAGCTAAGAGAATAAGAGAAGAAGGAAAAGAACAGAAGATCAGAGTTAAGAGAAGGAAAAAACAAGAAAAGGGAAGGGTTGAAAGAAGAAGAGATGAAGTAAAGAAGAAGGGTACTAGAAGCAGAGAAGAAGTAAAGAAGAGAATGACAGAAAAAGAGGGAAAGAAGCGGAGAGTTAAGAACAGAAGAGAGGAAGAGCGTTGATTGGAGAAGAGAAGAATGAGAGAAGAGAAGAAGAGAGTTAAGTGAAGAAGAAGCAAAGAGACGAGAAGAGAAGAAGAACAGAAGGAAAGAGTTGAGAGAAGGAAAGAACAAGACAAGGAATGGGTTGAAAGGAGGGGTTGGAAGAAGTAAAGAAGAGGGTTAATAGAAGCAGAGAAAGAGTAAAGAAGAGAAAAAGAAGTTTGAGAGAAGAAGAGAATGATAGAAAAAGGGGAAAAGAAGAAGAGAGTTAAGAGAAGACGAAAGTTGATAGAAGAAGAGAAGAATAAAGGAAGAGAAGGAGAGAAGAAAAGAGATAAGAGAAGGAAAGAAGACGAGAAGAAGAGAGTTAGGAGAAAAAGAGGAGAAAAACAGAAGAAGAGAGTTAGGAGTAGTAAAGAACACGAGAAAAAGTGGGTTGGAAGAAGAAGGGCGTAAATAGAAGCAGAGAAGAACTAATGAAGAGAAAAGAAGGTTTGAGAGAAGAAGAGAATGATTGAAAAATGGGAAGAGAAGAAGAGAGTTAAGAGACGAAGAGAAGATGGAAAAGAAGAACAGAATATGAGAGTTAAGAGAAGGAAAGAACAAGAGAAGGAAAGGATTGAAAGAAGAAGAGAAGAAGTTAAGAAGAAGGTTAGTAGAAGCAGAGAAGAAGTAAAGGAGAGAATGACAGAAAAAGGGGAAAATAAAAAGAGAGTTAGGAACAGAAGAGAGGAAGAGAGTTGACTGGAGAAGAGAAGAATGGGAGAAGAGAAGAAGAGAGTTGAGAGAAGAAGGAAAGAGACTAGAAGGAAAGAAGAACAGAAGGAGAGAGTTAAGAGAAGGGAAGAACAAGACAAGGAAAGGGTTGAAAGGAGGAATTAGAAGAAGTAAAGAAGAGGGTTAATAGAAGCAGAGAAGAAGTAAAGGAGAAGTAAAGAAGAGAAAAAGAGTTTTGAGAGAAGAAGAGAATGATAGAAAAAGGGGAAGAGAAGAAAAGAGTTGAGAGAAGAAGAAAGTTGATAGGAGAAAAGAAGAATGAAAGAAGAGACGGAGAGAAGAGAAGAGTTGAGAGAAGAAAAGAAGACAAGAAAACGAGAGTTAAGAGGAGAAGAGAAGCAGGAAAAGAAGAACAGAAGATGAGAGTTAAGAGAAGGAAAGAACAAGAGAAGGAAAGGGTTGAAAGAAGAGGAGAAGAAGTAAAGAAGAAGAGTGTTAGGAACAAAAGAGAGGAAGAGAGTTGATTGAAGATGAAAAGAGTCAAGAGAAGGAAAGGAGACGAGACGAGAAGAAGAGAGTTAGGAGAAGAAGAGCGTTGAGAGAAGAGCGTTGGGAGAAGATAAGGAGAAGAAAAGGAGAAACGACGAAGAGATGTAGCGAGGAAGAGGAGAAGAGAATACAGAGAAAAAGAGAAGGAAGCAGTTAGGAGAAAAAGAGAAGAGATAAGAGAACAAAGGCCGAAGAGAAGACGAGATTTAGGAGGAGAAGAGAACGAGAGAAGAAGAGGTTCGAAGAAGAGGAAAAGAGGAGAGGAAAAGGAGAGAGTTGAGATAAGGAGTAAAGAAAATAGTGCCTTCTTTACGGAATCAGTCGTAAAGATTCATAAGAAGCTTACGCTTCAAAATTGCCGATACAGAAAAAAATTTCCAAAGGAAAATCCTAAATCGCAAATTCACGAATAATGAAATACTCGACATTTTATACTATTATCGAACTAGACAATTATTAGATACTATCGAGTGAATAACGATTTCTTGAATTATTCGAATATAAAATATCCGTCACCGTGATTTTCCGACACAAAAAAATTTGGTATCCCATGAATGAAAAAATTTGTTTCTTATCGGTAATATCCAATTATTATTATTGTTTGTTGTTTCGATTGATGGAAATATTTTCGATGTGGAATAAGTATAATAATAGTGTACTGGTCACCATGAAACCATTGTTCACCATGCTGACTTGGCGTCTTATTTTTGAAGTTAGTTTAAAGGGACAAATACTGAGCAGAACAGTCGTGAAAATAGTGCGCGTCGTGTGAAGTAACGTATGCGCATGCGCAAACGCTGTGAATGTGCACTCTACAAGCCTAGGCAGGTAAAGTTATTCTCCCATTTGCCACGGTGATGAAGATCAACTTTCCTGCGTTAAAACACACACGAGAAAGCAAAAAAAAAAACATATTTGTGTTACGTAATATTAGATTATGTACCTAGGCAGTAAAGTTTAACTCTATACGAGGATGCAGAATTTAACGTCCGAGCCAAATGCGGGACGGTAAAACGGCATCCGAGTATGAATATTATAGTGTGTACCATGGCAGCAAAGACTACGCTGCCGGCATACTTTACTGCTTTGGCACATAATCTACTATTCTCCATTTTTTTGAAACTTCTTTATTAGTCTGCGAGGTAAAAAAAAAGAAACTTTGTTCTTGTAACTTGAATTAAGAATCCCTGATTTTAAAAAAAATAATTAGCGATCTAAACATTTATGACATGAATTTTTGAATTCGGGATTTTTATGCGGTCAGGAATTGTATCATTACAGGAATTTTGCATTGTGAATGTTTTCTTCCTCGAGATTTTCCAGACGATCCGTTTTCGAACGATCCCTAATTCAATTTTTGCTTCAATTTGAAATTGAAAATTGCAGTAAAATTCAGGACAACATCTACCATTATTGACTGTTTATTTATTAGAAAAATGAATGATCAATTACGAAAATAATTTCAGATTCATTTCCAAACATCCTGATTTCATTGGCGTTAAAATAATATATGCACCCATGCGATACCTTGACCAGAACCAACTGAAAGAAGATATCAAGAATGTTCGGCTAATTAAAAGATCGCTTCCAGAATTTCTGGCTGGATTCGATCTGGTTGGACATGAGGAAAAAGGAGGAATTTTGAGTGAGTTTGCAGGGCAGTTACAAGTTCTAGGACAAGAAATGCCATTTTTCTTCCATGCGGGAGAAACTGATTGGTATGGACTCAGTACTGATGAAAATTTAATTGATGCAGTCTTACTAAATGCGAAAAGAATAGGACATGGGTAAGATATCAATTTTAATGATATCATTTTTTCTTACCTTCTTCTACACCGTATTCTTCATTTTCTCCCATTTTGTTCCCTCCCCAACCCTATCACCAAACTCCCACATTTTGCTTAATCGTAAATTCTTTCTGCATTCTGATCCCATTATATGCCTTCTATTTGTATTCTTCCATACTTGACCCATTTACTTTCTTCCTCCGTTTTTGCACCTCTACTATTTCCCTCAACTCAAATAACACATGTCTTTCTTCCTATGTGAAATCATCCTTTATTATGCGCGCACTTCCATACAAAATCCTTTTCTTTGATGTCTCCTGTCTCTCCTCATCACTATTCTTCATTTTCTCTTAATCTGAGACGTTTAATAATTATGTTCCTTCTTCTTTCTCTATCTCAACCAATCTTCCCTTTTTATCTTTTCTAAACTCCCCCCCTCCCTCCAAAGACCTGGATCAAGCTTTGTAGTTTGTTATCCTCCTTTACAATTCCTCTACTTTTTTACTACGTCCCCCTGATTTCCTAGCATTCTTTCTCGATTTTCCATTTCTCTCCTGAGTGAAAACATTTTTTCCAAACTCCGAATTTTTTTATTTCCCCTGTCCCTCCTACCTGTGTCTCTGTATTCCCATTACCTTCAATATTTTCTTCCAGATTTCTTGCAAATTCAACCCTTCTATCGTCCCTCTAGCCCCTCTTTATATCCAGCTTCTTACGCTGGTCATCCTCACTTCCACCATTTGCTTATTTCGGCGATGATCTCAAAGTCTCTGAATTTTCCGAGGTTGCTCCTAATTTTCGGTATCCCCACTGCTTCCCTCTCTCATTTCTTTCTCGAAATGAATTCTTCAATTAGTTCCCAGCTCTCCATCCTCAACCTTTCCTTCTTTAATGTCTGTCTAAACTATCACCTTACTGTCCTCTCCCTTTTGAGTGTGTCGGAAATTTCTTCCTCGGGATCCCTTCCTTCCTTGCTCTTACTCATCTCATTACTCATTGATTACGTTTGAACTAACCCGCCTTCAACTGTCTTGCTACCTCACCTGCAGAGGGCTACGTTCCGACCTGTCTAGTCACTCTAACCTAAATGCAATATTTTTTCAACACTAATCTATCTTAATCTTGGGAAATATCTACACTTCCACCCTCCCCTTATTCCACTATGCAAACTCTCACTCAGTCTTCCATGTATTTTTTGACCAGATGTTTGCTGTGCAAACAGAGCCATCTTTAGTTGAACTCCAGAAAAAATTGACCCCTTTCAACCCGCAAACCTGCCCGAGGAAATTTGAAACAGCTCTTTGAATTGTTTTCCTCTTCTCACAATATTATTCAATTATTTATATCAAATTTATGAAGATTTAACAATAAAAGTAAGGAAAAAAAATCTTCGTAAGTTTAATATGAATGATTGAATGATATAGTAAGTAGAAGAAGGAAAACATTTCGGAGAACCGTTACAAATTTTTACATTTTCCACATAAAAAGCAATGTCCGAAAATGAGAAGGTTTAATAATAATATTAATTTTGAATACCGTTTGATAATATGTTATTTGATTGAGAAAGTTATTACAGATATAAAGAATGTGGCAGTAGTTCAAACTTTGAATTTAAACAATCCGAAATACAATACGAAAAGCAATACAAATGCTTAAAAAGTGATTTGCGAAATCCCAGCCTGGCAGTATTTTTATGCAAGAAGGTGTGCATTTTACAAATATTGAGATCTGTAAGCGAACTCGAATTTCGACCATCTTAATTTTTAAAGATGATTTTCTTACTGAAAAGTTAAAAAAATTAAAAGATATAAAAATATATGAAGATATATAAAGATATACAAAATATTTTTAAAAAATAACCTAGGTGAAAATATGCACGTAGAATTTTGTACACTTGAATGGATACAGTGGATTAACGTGGATGTTTTCGACTGGAAACATGTCACAATTTATAAAATTATTATATACTTACCCGTTAATTTGCTTCATTCTTGTTCAACTCATGAACCACTAAACCACTATTTTAAGGAATAAAATTAGATAAGTGACGGTGGGAGCAACGTCTGATCAACAAACGTCAAGCAACGTACACAAACTTTGAGGTTAGGAATCTAAACTTTAAATGACGCCACAAAGCTCTCAGTTCATTGAGTCCAACTGAAGATGGCTCTGTTGTCGCAGCAAATATGTGGTCAAAAAAATACATGGGATTCGTACTACAGTGCCCGAACCTTAAACGAAAGTCCTAGATCGTGACTTATACATGTTCGACTTTCAAAAGTCTTCCAACAGCTATCTCAATCTTTTCATATCTGTTTCAGTTATGCCTTATTGAAACATCCAAAGGTGATGGAAATCGTAAAGGAGAAGAAGATTGCGATTGAAGTTAATCCGATCTCAAATCAAGTTTTGAATCTCGTTGCGGACCTCAGAAATCATCCAGCGAGTATCCTATTTGCAGAAAATTTCCCAGTAGTCGTTTCTTCTGACGATCCTGGTCTTTGGGGTGCAAAAGCATTGAGTTACGATTTTTACGAGGCTTTTATGGGTTTAATGTCTCGTAGTTCTGATCTCAGGGCCCTTAAAAAACTCGCAATAAATTCAATCTTATACAGTACTTTGAGTGATGAACAACAATCAAAAGCTATAGAGATTTTTGAAAAACAGTGGAAAGATTTTCTTCTTGATGTGGCTGAAATGGACAAAGATGAGTTTCGACTATATAGTAATGACGTTAAATAATAATAGTACAATTTCTAGTCGTACGTCGTAAGAAACGGGGAGATTTAGAAAAATATAGTATATAATACGTGGATTTGATCTACTTTTTGGAGTAAGTGTTAAGGAATGTAAATTTCCTTGTGGTCATATTTTGAAATTAGAAACAGAGTTCATGTTTCTTCTCTTGTGCAAACTATCGTCGGGATTACTAAAATACGGAATTGAAAGAAAAATCGATCCAATTTTAAGAAACTTAATAATTTTCAAAATTTCTGTAGAATGATTCCTATGTTGTATTACTAGAAAATTATATAGACAATCATGTATATACATACTGGTAATGTTGAGGCTGGAATCAGAGATTCCTACGTTTACTCGATAAATAAAGTATTTCCGAGGTCTCAAGGACTACTCTTATTATAACTATTATTGTATACCATTATTGTGCAACATCTCTTATGTGTGCAGGATGTGGATATTTTCTTTTGCAAATAAATTGTCGATAGATTTGGTATCTTTTAGTTTTTTGGACTGTTTCCTTTTCATCGTGAGCCGCGTTAACTTTACTCAAATCTGTTTCTTGATACGTCCAGGTCACGCTACCATACAGCACAGTGGGTGCAAGAACAAGATTATGTATCCCAATTTCAGCTTTATTCGTTATATTTTTACTTCTAGAAATAGCTTGTATGCTGAAGATAGGCAAAAAGGACGAGCCACACTTGGTTTTAATTTAACAAATGATTATAATATTCTCACGCAATGCAAGTGGCACGCCTGATGCATCCAACGATATCCACTCAAATTCAAAGTTTTTAAAATATCCTATCATGAAGAAAAACACAACAAATTTTATAAAAGTTCCGTGAGAACATCATTCTTGTTATCTTCACCTGTCGGTTGGCCTGACTTTTTCCCCATCACTTCCAAATCGACCGCGAAAAATTGACAGACAATACATGACAGTCCTGTCTTTTTTTTACGGAGGTAATATCGTGGCGAGGAAAAGGGAAGCTGGACGCTGAGAAATGGTGTAGACACAATAAAAAGCATAGGTGTAAAATGAGAAGTCGGGTTTATTCAAACTTACACAGCCGACGGTTGCCGACTCGTTGAGGTAGTAAACTGAGCTGGTCAACCGCAGAGCCGATGCGATGACGGGCCTAGGAGAGTGGATCATGAACGTGGTGAGAGGCAGCTTCCCCGAAGCAACCCAGGACGTTGAAGCGGGCAAGGCGCGCACAGCGAACACATTTTGGAGAGAGATTTATGAAGTAAAACATCCATTAAATGAAGGCTTTAGGAACTTCAACACACCAAAATCTGGCCCGCATCTTCATCTCGTATTTGAAGTTGGACATCCCTACTCCGTAGTGGCTGATATTAGGATAAACTGTACTCCTACCGAAGAAAGGCGACTTGTCCAACCAAAAGAACTACAGGCCAATAACTTGTCTATACACGTTATGTCAGATCTTCACATCTATCCTGAATGGTAGGAGTGTTCAGATGATTTGTACCTGTATAGAGTGCGATTTACAAACAAAAAGGATCGAAATTAGGCACACCTGGCTGTCAGGAGAACCTGCAGATCTACACGAGTGTCTGCGAAGAAGCTGCGAAGCACAAACGCAATCTGTCGATGGCTTGGATTGATTACCAGAAAGCTTCGGATTTGATTTCCCATAGACTTATCATCTGTCTGTTGGAAAGCTTGAAGGTTCATTCACATAAAGTATAATGTATGGAAAGATTAATGCCTCTTTGGAAAATCATATTACTATTACTTCTAAAAAACATCGTATGACAAACAACAGCGTCACTTTCCAGGGAGGTCTCCTTCAGGATGATGCATAGGGCCCCCTTCTTTTCTGCATCACACTATTGCCACTATTTCTTGCACGTCGCGATCCTCATTGGTATTTCTGTGGTAGAACTGATATTTGTGAGCATCGTTTCACCAGTGGCGGACTGGCCATAGGTTGGGAGGCGGGAGACCCCGCTAGCGCCCACCCCATCAGTTGCCCCCCTAAGGCATGTACGCGCCCTCTTAGATCATTTTTTTAAACAATATAA